>JAODKE010000088.1:7205407-7215828 GCA_026779605.1 Mormyrus hasselquistii
CGGGGGGGGGGCCCTGGTGTTGATGGTCCCTTTTTGCCCCCCTCCCCCCCCCCCCCCCCCCCCCCCCCCCCCCCAGGCATAATTGCTGAGCAGTACTATCTGAGTTATTCAAAAAACTCTGTGTAAGTGTCAGCATGGCAAAGCCTGTTTACCATTTACCAAATTTTGCAAACGCATTGGATGTGTCCTTAAATCATACAGTACAGTAATGACACTTTGGTTATACAAGGTAAAACACAATATTAAGCACAACAGTAATATAAAATGGATATATGTTATTTTGTATTATATAATATGAATTAGGCCTATAACACACATTATATGTATTGCTAAATTCGACTATATAATATATATCAAGTTTTATATATATTATACATACACACATACGCATATATGAGTATAATATAGACATACACCATACAACATAGACCAATAAATATTTAAAAATATCGTCCAGGTAAATAATATATTGTCTGGCATTACCTAGTTTTTCAAATAAGTGTCAAAAAATAACAACTGTAACAAAACAAGCTGAGTAAAATCAAACGAAGCTGCTAAGTTGAAACGGTTCCCAAAGCAAAATGCAGATGTAGTTTGACATTTATTTTGGCTGTACTTTTATAGAAATGATAGGACTTAGCCGGTCACCCGTGGGAACGCAATGAACAGCAGTAAAACTATATGCTAATTATTAACTACTAACAAAGACGACGGTAAAACTACATGTACATTAAATATATACGCGCGGGCGTCGTTAGGTCCGATCACTCGAGGCTATACTGTAGCGATACCCCCGAGTATTTCAGCCCCGATGCCAATCTTCCTTCAGAAAAAGAAAGTCAAGCCACATAAGCAGCACTTTGGATACTTACTTGAGCTGTCGGTGGCATCAGCGAAGTTCACCACGAAGGAGTGCCCGTTGTTGACAATGTCTATGGCGGTCTTGGGGTCGTACTGGAGGGTGAGCGGCTTCAGCGCCGGGTCGTGGTGCGCCTGGCTGGGGACGATGTCGATGGGGGACTGCCGGTTACCATTGGCTATAGGAAACTCCCGGTGCCACTCCGCGGGTCCTGCAACATAAGCCGGCAATCTCCATATAAAAGCCGGCTTTTTACAGCAACAATCCAACGTGGCTGTGCTCCACAAGCAACTTTTTTTTTTTTTTTTTTTTTAAAAAAAAAAAAAAAAAACTTTTTCCCTCTAAAGATCGCTTGACCTTTTTTACCCCCTGTTAAATATGAACCCAAAAGCACACACCGAGTGGATGAGCAACACGGACAGACACGACATTTAGTTAATGCATGAAAATGGTGATGATACTTGCAATTCCTAGAATAACTGGATAACTGATGTCCTAATTCAATAATAATAATAATAACAATATGAAAAGCTCACCATCTTTGGGACCGTATCCCCAACTGTGAGACATGTTTATGAAATATGATCTTAATAAGTCAAAAATCCCAGATGAAAACCAGCCACTCTGTGACAGACTGACAGTCCCGGCGGACCGGCGACGCGCTTTTTATACGCTCAGCTGCTATGTATCGCAATCTAATGGGTTTGGCCACATGATCTCGGTCATCTTCTGCGGTCGCAGGTGGAGTTAAAGAGGGTTACCTCAGTCCTCGGGATGCCCAAAGCCAAGTTCCTCCATCGGGATGGTTTTAAAGAGTTATCCTTACGGACATTTCCTTCAGGGCGAGTAGCGGAGAGAAGAAGCGTGTGTCCATATCCACTTGCCCCTGAAGAATAGTATCTGCTTTCTTGGTGCTTACGTGGTCTTGGCTGCTGGGACGTGTTTACACCGTCTCATTTGTAATGGTCGTTCTCACCATTGTCAGAAAAAAATGCACACTCAGCACTGGACCATGCCCGCTTACAATGCAGCTCTGCTGCAGTCCTTCAAATGCTTTACTACGAAAAAAAAAAAAAAAAACAGCAATTACAGTTTTCAAAACAAGTGAATGGTGGTTAAAATACACTTCGTGCATAGCTGTCTGCGCGCCTGCATACACTTTTAAAGGGGCCACTACATGCCAAAGAAGCGTGCCGAAATCCAAGCCATGTACTCATTACATGCACCTCAGCACCTGCATCCGGAAATACTCTTACAGTAGGCTACATGCATGCAAGCGTCTCCCCACAACACAATATCCCAGCATTCTGACTTTCCTGAACTTTGTTTACTGCATTAAAAACTGTGCGAATACCATATCAAATGCAGGGCAGATCGATCTGCTCATGCCCATCATCACTCATTTCTACATTTCCTTGCTAAATCCCCTTTCCGAGTCACGTTTTTTAACCGCATTTTCCCAAAATTGTATTATGACGATCAAAATGTGGACCATTAAATTTGCACTATAAATTCCTACATTGATCGCAAATGAAAATGTACACACCTTCTGCAAGTTGCCGTGGAAGTGAAAACAAAATTACATGCTGTAATAAATTGCTAATGGCCAGCGGATGCAAGCCTTTACATATTTGTATTTGAATATGAGATTAAGTTTAACTCTCACTATATTCTTCAGAGTAGCATACATGTGGCGCAGAAAACCAGCTGTCAGACAGTCGTATCTTCCAGACGTTTTATTATAGATAATATATTTGTATTTTATTTAATAATGTTTTGCTCAAGCTTGTGAAACTAAATTTAAATTTTAGTTTCCTGAATCCAGTCTCAACTTCCTGAGGATTTCCCGCCCTCCATATTCTGAGGGTATGTTTTTATCCATAAAATTGTGAATATATTAACAAACTAGTAACACGAGAAATAAAATAGCTCAGTAGCGACATCATGCGGAAATTAATTTGTTATAACAAGAGAAAAACAGTAAATAAATAGTCTCTGTATTTTAGAACCGGGCTTATGCTGTATGAACCTATTAGGGAGGGGAAGCGCCTTCACACGTTTCCCAGTACTTTTTGAACTAATTCGCAGTTGAGGTAGCATGAAACCTGTTTACCTTTGAGCGGGAGAAAGATGAGCTTTTTTTTTTTGCAGTGTGCCTCAGGGCTGTTCGAGTTCAAGCCAAACCAGTCTGTCACGAAACACCCTGAAATACCACATGCCAGCTTCTCACAGACGGTGATGACTGTTCAGGAGGGTTGATGCTATAATTGGAATAACAGAACCCTTTGTTGTCCAATACAAACGCAACAACAACAACAAAAAAACAAACACCTGACAATATATTACAGTAAAAACGTATTGTGATTACTTCTGATGTAGATCCCAGTCAACAAAAACAACAGAAATTGGTGTTTTGTTAATCTAAATAGAACCGTTTTGGACATATCGCCATGGGGCTTTGAATACAAGCAGGCCCCGGGATAACAGTTGACAGGCGAACAACGCCTATAAAGCATATTATATTAAAATTCGGGTTAAATACACTCGTAATCGTAATATTAAGGAACTCACGGAACGCATGCTCACGAAAACATTGCGCAGCTTCGTCTTCTCTTAGTACGTACTACTCCGTATGTATAGTCACTTTAATATTATGGCGTTATTACTAGGTATTATATTGTGTTTTGCCTATATATTGTGTTTTGCATTATTATTGTTCAAACTTAGCCATAAATTCGATTTAAAGATATACTTTATATATCCATATCCCGAATTCGATTTTTTTCTAAATTAGGATCAATGCATATAAGTAGTCTCTCAATTACTGAAAAGGATTATTAAGGTAGAATAAAAATGGAAATGCATTTAATTAAATCCTTCAAATAAACGCTGAGGAGAAATTATTTCCAAGGAACAGCAAAATTGTTTAGGGGTTCAGCTGTCGAAGTGCACGCACCGTGGCACAGGAGCGGCGACTGTCTCCCACATTAACGGGACGAGCTCTAGTTCATAAGGCAGGTGCCTTACTAAAGAAGTAAAGCAGGCCAGCGATGGCTGCCAAGCCCGGCAGACAGGCTCTCAGACACCAACCGCTGGAGGGGGTGCTTCTTCAGAGCCGCACCTTCTCCCAGCTCTAGGAATTTCGCGAATGGTACTTTTAACCGGAACGGTTTCCAGGGGCCGTTTACATTCCAGCACAGTCTTGAAAGTGCAGGTTTCGGTTCCCATGCGGTGGGTCCATGATTTTGCAGTCATTTGTCATGGCAGTCGGCACGCTTTGGAAACTGCGCGATCCACACAGCGGGTGTGCAGGCGACGGCTGACGGAGGCTTCCAGTAGAGCTGAAGATCTCTGCCCAACCCGACGGATCCCGATTTCTATCATTTTACATGGGCTCGGGCCGGGCTCGCGCAGTAAATGAGTGGTCAGGTGATGCATTTCGATTAGCCCGAGAAAGATGCAAAAATGGATGCTGAGGAGGTGAAACGGAGACCAGCCTCTGGCGACTACGTTTTGGTTGCACCGGCAATGAAAGCAAAGTCTGAGGTGTGCAGTCTTAAATGCATAATGTAGACATAGTATATAGGCTAATGCTGGCATTATTCTTTTATTAAATTTCAGCTGCTGTTCACCGTCGCGTTGAGGCCGGATTGCGGAGAGAAGTGGCGAGGCAAATCCCGCGGAGCATTTATCTTAACTTCGTTATTGCCAAATACCCATCTTAATTTAGAATTTATCTTAATTTAATTTGCTAAGAAAGGCCAATTTTTATTGGCGCGTTGGCCTATTTGTAAGCTAAGTGAATGGCTAGGCCTAATTAGTGCTGAGATGTTAACGATGTTAACAGAGGACTTATTTCTTTGTTCCAACTTCCAAATGGCCTATAGCCTACGTTAGTCATGAATAAATGATGTTTTAAAAAATGTATCAATGACTCATTGACACGTGAGCTGTGTGCGTGCGGACATTTGAATAATGTCGGGCTGTAAACGGGTTCGGGCTTTTAAAAAGCTGTCAATCAATATGTACTTGTCTGGCTCGGGCCGAATTCGGACCTAACTTTTAAGGCCCGATTACAGCTGTAGCTTCCAGCACAGAGACACCAACAGCAGAGTCAGCAGAACGCTTTTTATATTAAACTTTGGTTCAACATAAAAATGTGCAAATACAATTGGGGGGGAAAAAAGGCACCATCTGGTCAGTGAATTTAGAGACATCATTGCAAGGCAAAGCAAAGCTAAAACAGACAGAAACTACACTAAAGTATGCATTTTCTTAAGCCTAAGCAAGCAGAAGTATGTTCATTTATTAAATAAGGTGTGAAATAGGGCAGTGTCAACATTTGGCTAAGGAAGAACATCGATGTTTACGACAAATCAGATCAGTGGGTCTTCCAGTGCCACGGGAAGCCGCCTTACTCACAATGGCTCATATCGCGCTGTGAACACTGGTCAGGTGAAACCACGCGGAACACAGGGTTAGGGTTCCAAGCTTAGAGTTAACATTCAAACAGCTCCAGAAAATATGAGCTGGCATTCAACTGAAAAAAACCAGCACTTCCAGAGGAGCTTTGGAGCTGGGTTTTCCTGCATTCCTGCAAGAACAGCATTATAGCTTAAGGCTTTTCACCCTGTTACTGTAACAAGAGCGCTGAGGTTGGCGAAACAAATTCAGTGCGATATTATGCTCCCGGCATTTTGGTTTTGGTAATTACCAGTCTGTGCCAAGCACAGTCCGCAGCCTGATTACAGGGCGGTGAGGACGAGGGGGCCAGCAGTACAGAACGATAAACCGAAGCCATAGTAACCAGACTGACCAAGACACCCCCTCCAGGTAGCAGGTAGGGAGCCAAGCTCCGCCCTTTTGTAGGGTTTGGGGCTACCTGAACACTTAGGCACTTTTAAACCAACTTTTAAGGAAGTTGAATGAATTTTGCCTCCCATCTCAGCACTGGGGTTGTTAGGATACAGGAATGGCAGTGACACCAGGCTTCAGGGGAGGAACAGCGGCATTAAGGCAGAGAAAATGGGGATTGGTGGTGGGGGGGGGGGGGGTACAGAGGCATGCTGGGAGAGCCAGAGGCAGGCTGACGGTAGCTTCTGTCACAGTTCATCTCAGTAGTTAAGAATCTGAACATCGAACAGATCGCAGACGCCCTCGTTATCATCCAGGTTGAAGTTGTAATCCACGGTCTGCGTGGGAGACAGCCGCAGCAAGGGAAACACTGCGTGAAGAAAAGGTCGTGAGTGAGTGACCGCGAGGAGGACAAATTATAAAGACGGGGACAAGATGCTGAAGGACAGGAAGAAGTGGACTCACCATCTGAAGACATTAACTCATCTATCAGGTCGGCGACCCCTGCAGGGCAAGCACAGTAATTACATATGCACGCTGAATTCGAAGCCAACCCCCTCCCCCACCCACTAAAGAGCTCCCCACGGCCCCCGAGCTTAGACAAACATAGGCGTTTATCCTTACCAGTCTCTGCAACAACCCCAGCGCAGGTCATGGGTTCGGGCATCAGCGGGCATACAGGAGACTGGGGGGTGCAGTCTGGGTAGCATGAACATGTCAGGATTGTGAAAAGAGGACTGAACACAACCATCAGAGCCACTGCTCAGAACATTAGGAGTCAGTCAGGCTAAGTCTTCTGCAAAACTGTCCTACTGGATTGCTAATGAGAGGCCAATGACCTCAGGGTCAAAGGTCGGTAATAAACCCCACAAGGGTTTTTTTTTTTGTTTTTTTAAAGCAAATGCTTTAATGCGTTAAGCAACGTACATTTTTGAGAAAACAGGCTAAGACAGTCCCTGGAGCGGCGGGGGGTTAAGGGCTTTGCTCAGGGGCCCAAAGGTGAAATCGCTCTTCTGACTCTGGGATTTGAACTGATGACCTTCTGATCATAGGCATGGTGTCCTAACCCACCAAGCCACACGCCATCCTCCCAGAGGGGCCTTTTCACCCTTAGGTGAGGCACTCACCGATATGCACATCGGCTGTGGGGGCACTTGTGAGCTGGGGGTCCGCCAGAGAGACCTTGCAGTCAGACGCCGTACGTAGATCCAGCGAAGATCTCGGTAAGCTGGCTGGCGTCTCAGGAGGAGTGGGAGCAGCGGAGATGTCGTCAGGGGGTGGGACAGAGAAGACCACGGGCTTGGAGGAGCTGGTCTCACGGTTGATCAGCATGACATGGATGGGCGCCGATGAACTCCGCAGATTCACCTGATACTTCTTTTGTCCATTATGACCCTGAGGCAACACAACCATTCGTGTCAGAACATCAGAAATAACACAGGCGGGCAGTGTATTACAGAGAGACCCTCCAGAGACTGTGACCATCTGCTGAAGGACAATTTGGAACGAACTGCGACATACCATCTCTGGCATGGGGACCTCCAACTGTGTCCCAGATTGTGCAATGACAGCCAGCAAGGTGTCCCCTGTACCATACAAGACAACAATTTAAACAGATTTTATTACAGCTAAACAAGATCACCCAGGAAGTTCAACATAACCAAAGGTGTGGAGGGGAAAAAAAAAAAAAATCAAACATGGAGTTTTCTAACATGTCATGATCTAGACTTCCGGGCCTGCTGAGGGACCTTCTTTGGGCCTCCAAGATGAAAGCCCAGATAACAGCAACACTGATTATTCAGAATATTAACTTCCTGCCACGGTAGATACACACGCAAGGTCAAATCTTTGGACTCAGTCTAGGTGTTTAAGTCAACTGACACTGCTCTCTAAAGACTACCACAGGGGGCAGCTGCTTTAACAGCGTTTGGGAAAGCATGTGGACCAGGAAGCTGAACATCTTGGAAGTGTACTTACCGTTAAAAGCGTTGCAGATGTCCTCATGAGTGACGTATTTAAATGTGAGCGATGTTAAGGAAACGGTCGGCGTTCCTCTGAGCTAAATATTGGTCCAGGGTAGAAGAGGTAAACACAGAGGCTAATACCAACGCCCCCGTCTGCAGTCATGTTTGAACACAGTTAATATTCAAAGATTCACTGTTTACATTAGAAAGCGAAATCCTTTTCCCATCAAAATGGTCTATTAAGTCATTATCCATTCATGCAGATTGAGTAATTCAATTGTAGGACACTGTTCAAAGGTACTGCAGCACCCGTCATTCCCATCAAGGCCCAAGAAGCTGGTGCCCTTATGGGTCAAGCCACCAGGAACCCTAACCCCCTGAAGGATATTTGCCATCCACAGGATCGTCGCTCAGGTAGTTGATGCTCTGCTGCAGCCATGATTTCTGACTGTCAAGTTCCTCCTCTTTCAGCACCAGCTCCGCAATCTGAGCCTTCAGAAGCTGGACCTGGTCCAGGGCTTCTTTGGTGTGGCAACCGGAGTTCTCACCCCTGGAAGAGCAGGATGAGAAAATCCATTTGCAGTATCAGTGAAGACCTACGACCTGGGAGGCAAGCGTTTCCAAAGTGACCTTTCACCCCCAGTGCCTTACTTCCACTGGATAATATTCTTGGTCTTCTTCTCAATGAGTCCGACTCCCTCGAGAACATTGGTGATGTCATAAATTCTCCTCTTCTGCCTCACCGCCAGGATATCGGCAGCCTGTCAAAACAAAGACCGGCCACTTCGATCGGGGCTCTGAATGGAGGCGGGTCCTTCAACTCACTAAACTATGAGGAAATTCAGTTACGAAACCGCACTGGGGAGGCCACCTTAAACAAAACCACACCGAAGAACGCTTTGTGCAACACGTGTCAGAACACACGAGTCTGCAAAATGTGCGTTTTCTGAAGAATGGGGTCCCGCTGGAGCAAAAGCAGCTGCTGAGCTTCTGGAGACGCATGTAAAATTATGCTAAATAGACAACCATTAAGTATAAATGTAACGAAACAAAAAAATTAAAACGGCATCGCCATTCTGCGAACTGTGTTTGCAGCCTTAGTATAAGACAGGCATAAAAACGCCGCTGTAACACACCCATTTCTGAACCTGGAAACATCAGCATTATCCGGGCTGGAAGCGCAAGTGAACCTGGATCACTTCCACACTTTACTGAACTTTACTGAACGCGGCAGAAAATGCGATTTCATATTCGGACAAGCAGAAAGCAGCGGCCGAACTCCATGCACGGTTTACGGCATCGGTGCTGAAACGGGTCGGTTTCTTTGTCTGGGAGAAGCGCCCATAGAGGAAGGTGCGGAAAGCCGGGACGCACCGCTTTGAGGTCCAGCACGCCGCCCTCCGCCTCCTGCAGCAGTGACACGAACTTGATGGTGAGCAGACCCAAACTTTTCTCATGGCGACTCGTCCCGACCGGAACGCAGCTCAAAGCTCCGGCCATGACGGCGAGGCCCACCTCACGTCGCCTCCTCTCACCTACACAACACTCACCGCGATCCCATCCAGATGGGACCGGACCCGCACTTCAGCCGCCCCACCGGCCTCCGTGCGAGGTTTTTAAATCGCAGGAAGTGACGTTGGATTACCGTCGCCAAGGCAACCGGCGCACCTGCCTCCTGCCCACGGACCTTCGCACATCTTTTGGCTCAAGCCCGTAATTAGTTTGCATGGGGAAACTTGAGAGGATCAGTCTGGGATAAACATTAATTCGACTGCCGAGCAAAGACCGTAAGTTTTTGTTTCTTACGAACCCATTCATATATTTATTGAATGTATTAAATGTCCACCAAAGTTTTTTATGACATTTTCTGACTCCCGGACTGCTTTTGATTACAGAATTTATTTTTATTTTGCATCCTGGCTGTGGAGCCCCCAACATTTACAGTTCACAAAGCACAAAACATCTCCGATCCCGAACGACCTGACAGAAACCACTGACATTCATTTTTGTTTTGTTCACAACAGCTCCTTAAATAAACAGTAAAACTCTGTATAAACTACAATAAATGTAGAGCACTGAAAAAAATACCTGACTGATCCTGTTAAGGCCGCAACGGAAACACCTGGAGGACTACAGCTTAAATCTATTGTCTGAAACGTCAGCTTAGTATTCGAAGGAAGACAGAATTCTGTCAGTAAACAGCAAATGCACTTTGCCAACATTTCCCCCCAAAAGCATTTTAATTTTGTGTCGCAGTACATGGTTATATTTAAAAATACGTATAAATAATTACAACAGGAACACTGGAAATAAAGTGTATCAGCACTGCATTTACTTTTCCACTGTACAGAAAACACTAAAAACCATAAATAAAAAAATCCTATCCTTTAAGGAGAAATTTCACTAAAATTGCTTTTCTGTCTCGTGTATAAAACGAGCTGTGGTTTCATACGCATTAATAAAAGAAGCTTGGCATGTTTACAGTCCCATGAGGAATGAGTAGAATGGCGGACGGGTTAAAAGTCCTTCAGCACACTCGTCAGCAGCCTCATCTTCTCGTCCATCGTCCTCCTCCTCGACTCGGTCTCTTCCAGCAGCTGCCGCATCTCCTCCTCCACCTGCAGCACCTGTGTGCGAGACGCAGATGTGGCTTTAAGCAGCCGGAACTACACCCGGGGGGGGGGGGGGGGGGGGGGGGAAAGGGGGGGGGGGGGTTTGTTAGTCGAAAAAAATAAAAAAAGACC
>JAODKE010000088.1:7231406-7243967 GCA_026779605.1 Mormyrus hasselquistii
GGGGTCTAAGTAAACGGGTGGTTCTGTTTTTGTCCTGTTCCTGGGACATTGTGGAGTCCTTCTGCAATAAGTCCTGTCATATCCTTCTCCACAGCCAGTGTTGACCCTCAGCTAACAAGTCCTGTAAAAAAGACAGTGGGCTTTATTTGCAAGATACAGACTTGACAATACATCTAATGGGGGTGACATGATCCAGGTATATGCAATATTTGGTCAAATACAAGAACTATATAGGCCATAGGTGGAAATCAGTGGGAGAACATTTTAAACTGGATCTGCGAAAGCACTTCTTTATGCAGCGTGTAGTTAGAGTATGGGATAGTTTTCCTTTTAGTGTAGTGCGAGCTAAAACCTGGGGTTCCTTTAAATCAGAGTTAAATAAGATTTTAATAACTTTTTTTAATAACTTTCGGTGCTGTAGGGACTCTCCCCAAATGAGCTTGACGGCCAATGGCCTCCTCTGGTTTGAACATTTCTTACGTTCTTATCCAATGGTTTGTGACTGATTGGGGAATCCAGCTGATTCACTGGCTTAATGCTCATTCTAGAACAGACCAGCAATTTCAATATCTTACATCCAGCCATCCTCCATACTACCCTTCCAGTACAGGCTTGTAGTGGGTGTCATGATGCCGTTGTATATTTGCAAAAACAGTCATGAGATAGTAGAACATGTCACTCTTAGGTAGGAATTTACAGACAGCCCTACAAGTCGGTATGGAGTAAAACTCCTCTGCCTTTAATCCAAACGGCGTGAATGATCGGCGCTCGCTGACAGCTTCAAAGCAAGTCTGTGCTAGAGCACCATCTTTAACTTCATAAATAATTTGAAAGGATCCCCATACAGGCCTGCGGTCAAACCTCCCGCTTCTCTAGCCTTAGCTACGGGATGCTGTCCTAGGGTAGGCTCATCGAGTGGCCACGGCAACCAGACCGCCATCTGCAATTCAATTAGCTTCACGCGGCGAGCGTGTTCTTGCTGGCTCAGTCTGGGGGTCTGACAGTCAGCCGCCGTCACAGAGGTTCAACTCAGCTCCAGCTGGCCAAACCCTGCAGCTTACGGGACCAGGACCCCAAAACCGGCCAAACCCTACAGTTTATGGGACCAGGACCCCGAAACCAGCCAAACCCTGCAGCTTACGGGACCCGGATCCAGAAACACTGAGGGACATCACGTGCTGGACTGGATGTATCTGAAAACTGATCCTTCACCACTGAGAATCAGCTTGTCTCATCTGCATTTATTTCAGTAAATTCAGTAAAGGTATTAATGGGATTCCAGGTCCCAATGCACCAGAAATTGGCCAGTTTGATGGCATCTTATGGTGAAGTGTTACATCTCTCTTTTGTCTTTAACATGTTGCCCACAGTAAACCTTTTAAAAATGAAAAGCTAAAAACTTTCCTCGATCAATTTATTCATACTAATTTGGTTAAGGGTCACGGTGTGGTTATTTTATTAGTTTATCACAAAGAAAGTAATTTCGCAGGAATAACATTCTCACGTTTAAATAAGAATCCTCCAGTCATGTTTCACATGCTTGATCGGACCACCTTAATGGTTCCAGCAGGAGCGATCACGTTTGAAGTATGCATCACCACCATAACCAGACCCCCACCAAGTCTGGTGTTCAAAAGGCCCGGTTGCCAGAATTAAAAGGAAAAACGGATCGATGCAGCCGAAAACCGCCTTATTAAGAAGCAACATGCTGGTAGCGACTGACCCCTGCTCCACAGCAGAGAAATATCCAAAGGGAATGTAGCGCTCACTCCTTCTATATAACAAACACATACAAGCGACCGAATGAATCAAAAAGAGCCCGTGACATTTAACACCTTATAAGCAAGCTCGCTGCCTCCCCCCTTGACGGGGGCACTTTCAGAATAATCCCCATGTTGTCATCAGCGGCACAGTGGCCATTTCAGCAAAGACCCACCCTTCGCTAGAATGAGAGCAAAGTAATAGGTTTTTCTTCTCGGTCAAGGAGAAGTGAAAATCAAAGCGATTACTGCCAATCGGGGAAGGACAGGCCATCAGTCAGCAGGAGCCGTACGTTCATTTTTACTTCAGATGAAAAGGCATTAAATCACAGCTGTTTTTGCACCTCTGTCTGTCGTGGAATCAGGGGACCTTCATATATACTTGCACGGCAAAAAAGCAACCTGAATATTCTTAATTAGACAAACATTCACTGCAGGTCAATTCGGTATGCGTCAGTATGTTAAGTTTGAACTGTCAGATCGTCTGTGTTTAAAAGTGTCTTTTATTTTCATATTCATAGTCAATTAACAGTTTTTTGTGCACTGCGAGATTTCATCTCAGCGTACAACACTCAGATAACAATTAGGAGAAATTTAACCTGACATTTAGAGAGCCTTACCTCAGTTGTCGATGTCTGATGCGTGGTTCTCTATCTGAAACACAAGTAAAAACACTCCAGACTTTACTAAAGTGCTCAGAGTCAGGGAAGCTGGTAGAAATCCTTTTAACGGTATATAATACTCAATTAAATAAAGATGCTTCTCATCAAATATGCACCGAATGGATGATACTGAACCTTGTACATTTTCCGCCTCATCTGTAAATACAGATATGATAGCTGTACTCTCCCTATCGTCCCTGTTTTTGTATCATTCCGTGTGTATGATGATGTAATCTATCACAACGCACCCATGTAAAGTGCCTTGCGCCCACTCTGCTGTGAAAGGCGCTATATAAATATAAACCAAATCCAATGCCTTCTGCACTCTCGCACCAGCCTTTCGTCAACGGCTTTGCACCCGTCTCATCACCATATCGCTGCCGCCTTCGTCTTCGAAGTCATCCTCGCCGCCGTCCGTGACCTCTCCGGCCGCCCCTTCCGCAGCCTCCTCGCCCGAGTTGTCCGCCGTCTCCGAGACTGACTCCTCCTGCAGAGACTCGTAGCAGTCCTTGTACTTCCTCTGAGCCTCTACATGGAGGGGTAAGGAAGTCTGTCACTGGTGGACTGTAGTTACTGCTTCATGATGTATCGTCCCGCGAATGGGCCGCTCCGCGATTCCACAGAACCTTCCCAGTGACACCTGACAGGCGACTGACCGGCGAGCGGGACAGCTTATCTGTGGGGTGCACTCTGATCCCCAGAGCTGAGCTGTCCCATGATAAGAGTCTAGACTATATATGACCGACTCATTTTCTGCCAGTCTGGAGTAGCCAATCTCCCCCTCCGTTAATTCCCCCCCCCCCCCGAAATCAGATGCCTCTTTCTTTGACAAACGCCTTTGACTGTTATTGAAATTCTGCTGACAGTACGAATGATAACTGCTGCCTTAATTCCCTTTTTTAATGGTCCTCCACTCTCCCAGCCCTGACAGACACGTTCGGGAGTCCAGTCACCGAGCACCGTGGACCCCTATCTCCGACGCTGTCGGAAAGACCAATGGTAGTGTGCGCCCCCCCCCTTACCGCACTCGACTCTCTGCTGCTTCTCGATCTTCTCCAGCCGGCTGAGCAGGGAGTCGATCTTGGTCTTGATCTGCGTCATCTCCCGCTTGATCGTCTGCAGTTGGCCCGTCTTCACTGCCGATAAAACGGTAAGATGCTCAGGGGGCACGGTTATCAAAATACTGAGGAGATTTTAGGGTGATTGATAATTAAATCTGAACTAATAAAGACACAGATCAATGTCCGGTTCCCTGGGCCACCATTTTTCTAAGCTTTCTGCATCACATGACCCACATGTGAGGACAGCATGGATCCTCGACTGCTCTAATTCAGATGTTCCCAACCTTTCAAAGTACAGGACCGGCGGACTGATCAGCATCTTCGTGATGTAACATTTCCGAACATTCAGAAACGTGAGCGGTGATAAAACATGATAAAGTACAGTTTATTTTTGGAAATTAACCAAACCCTTAGCAAAACCCCATTGCTATACTGGCAGTGGACCAGAACCAGAATTTGAGAACCTCTGCGCTGATTAATTAATAATCCTGTCATTAATTCAACAAAAGCAGGTAACGGAACCGTGCGCTTTGGTTTATTAAACACTGACTTATTGTTTTATCTACTCTTGTTAAATAATGATAATGCTTCTTCATTTCAGGATATCAGCACATCAGGGTGATATCAGCACACCAGGGTGACACCGGCGAGGTGACGTACGTGTGTCACATGTAATGTCACAGCGGCAGAATAGTGTGATCAGTCTGGCTGCCTAAACTCCAGGGAGCCTTTGAGGATGAAACAGACGTTCAAGATGAACCAGGTGCTGAAGGCATGAAAGAGACTCCCTGATTCGGCTCCTATGGAGAATCCGTCTTCGGTACATCCTGGACGGGTGCTGAGAGGGAACCATGACAGCGCCGGTCCATCCTAATTTGGGCCTATACTGAGCAGATTCTCATCTTTATAAATAAAATTTTGAACGTGAATTCCCCCTAAATTAATCTGCATCATTTTATCACCCCCTACCTCTATACCATTGCTCTCTGATGAAAAATCTTTGAAGATTGTGACTTTTTACTATAGATGGAATATGCCCACCCTCCTCCGTCTACTGATAGCATTTGACATCTAAGTGGCCAATGAAAAGATGTTTTATGAAGTCATCTATCTAACTAGCATTTAAGTTTGTGGTTATTAACATTTATATTTATGATGGTTGTTTGTATGGATTTACTTTATATTGCTAATTCTAACAACTTAACGTAGACAGCGAGACAGCTAGCTAACTATTATCATTGCTAATTGTGAATATAAAGTGAGATTTGTTTGCATCTTGTTGACAGTGACATCTCCCTCCCTGGTAACAATCCACAATGGTCCATTTAAAACAATAGACTGTTCACTTGTGGCTGCGTCAAGATAAGATTCTATTTGTGGCGCTAAGAGTATCTCATTATGTTGTTTTGGGTTTATTTTGTAAAATAGCTTCTGAGAAAATGCATTTTTTTCCACTCTCCTGAAATAATGGAGTTTTGGAGATACGGGTTTTTCATTGGACAGTGATGATATACATTTTTCAAAAATCTAAAAAAAAAAAAACCAAACAAAATAGTACTAGGCTACACTTTTGCGATGTACTGTAATCGGTAAAAACAACATGCTTAAGGGAGCAACTGTATGTTGTTTGGCCAGTAATTGGAAAAGGTCATTGATCCCTACAGACCAGAAAATGAAAAAAAAATCATATGAAGTTAAATTCACAGCTCTACAATGTTGTAGCGATAATTAAACACAGGGCCACAGGTGCAGTGGACATCCTGCCAGGTAGAGGGCGCCTGGGCGCCATCACACTACACCCCCTATTGAAACAGATGGTTTGAGAAATCCACGGGCGACAGCTGGTGATCTCCAAAGCAGAATCTGCACTCTGGGAACCACTGCGCACAATTTCTGCTTTCAGAATAGCTCCTAGAAAAGCATTTTGGGGGCAATCCAGAGATAGGTGACTAACTCTTCACGACTGAAACCGTCTTAATGAGGGTAAAGAGAGATTCTGGTTGATGTGCACTTACAGGTTATGGATGGAAGAAATTATGGCCAAAATTTTAATATTTCCTGAAAACGGACCCAAAGAATAACAGACATCTCATTATGGTATATACACCCAAGACTGCTTTATAACGAAATGAACTAGAGCCTCTAGTTCAGGACCATCATAACCTTTAGAACTGAATCTAATATACCATTAATGATCTAGTATAAAGTGTTTTTTGAAAAAGATAGATAGCATAAATTTAAGAGACAAGACACGTAGTAACAAACATTATCCATCCATCCATTTTCTGAAACTGCATGCCCCGTTTAGGGTCATAGGGGGTCCAGAGTCTATCTTGGAGGCTATGGGAGCAAGACAAGGAACCCATCGCAGGGCCTCTAACGAACATTAATGATTAAATAATTATATATATCCATGGTGTGCAAAATTGGCGGAGGTAGCGCAAGAGTTACAGAACAGAACATTTACATATGCACATGTGTGGGTTGTTGCAGTGGGAAATATATCCTGTTTATTTGGAATGATTACCACTGCTGTCTTTTTCAAGGTTGAGAATGATGTTGGGTGTGGAGGTTCTTGCTCCTTCAGATGGGAACCGGAACTTTCTGCAGCATTTTAGCTTCTCGCTCGGTGAAAGATAAAACACATAAAATCTGGCAATGGTCGCCATTTGCCTGTATTCCTGTGACTGTCAGATATTTTTCCCCATCTAAAATTATCATGGAGGAGGCGGTGACTAAATCCTCACGGAAGATTTAATTAAACACTGATTCACACGTCCAGAAACAAAACATGCTTACTGGCGGCAGAAACATAAGTGTTGAACATACAAATCAGCCAGTGTTTATTATATTACAAATCATGGCAAAAAAAAAAAAAAAAAAATCACAGATAAAACTCACCAAAAAAATATCAAATATAATCTTTTGAAAGAGGACAATGTAATAACAGGGAGGATGAGCAGGATGTGAGCGGACTGGGAAGAAAAAAAAATCCTCAGCTGTTTGGTTCATTTCGTAAAATAAACATTCTGTGTTTTTTCTCAGATAAAACCGCATCTCAGGAACTCCGGGGTCCTGCCGTTTCGCACTGCCTTGTCCCTAAGCCCCCCCCCCGTCACGGTTCCTGAGAGCCGCTGGCAAAACAAACGCTTCTTACTGTCTGAAATCACCCGATGGACCGCAATCCCGCCGGTGATGAGCACGTACCTGTCCTATGCTAATGCCGTCTTTATTATGCATACTCCCTATTCGGGGCGTACCCCAGCCCCAGGGCCGCATCTACCTTTTCAGGATCCCCAGGCAAAGCTTTACTGGAGAGGCCCCCCTACCAAGAAAACTGATGAGTATTTCACTGCTTCTGCAACACGGGTGATTCAGGGGCCATAGGCAACTGTCTATTGGCCCTTGTGGGCAGTGGTGGCTTAATGGTTAGGGAAGCACACTTGTAACTGAAAGATTACACGTTTGAATCCCAGACCGGCAGGGCACCAGAGGTACCCTGAGCAAGGTACCGCCCCCGCGTGCTGAATTAGCTGCCCCCTGCTATTTCACAATGTCACATATGGGTTAAATGCAGAGGACACATATTGTTGTTGTGCACTGTGGTGTGTCAACAATGACCACAGATCACTTAAATGTAAAATACTATTTTGCTGATAGCTAGACCCAGCCCTGCCCTGTGCTGAATGAAATAGGCTCCCGACCCCCCCCTGACCCTGACCAGGATAAACTGTTAGTAGATGGATGGATGGATGGATTGATGCCTTATACATGAACACAAATGTATACATTCTGTAAACAGCTGCTGCGCAGCCAGGGAGTTTTTAATCTTGAAAATGAATTGTTTTGGCACAGAAATTGGCACTGCAAACTGCAATAAAGACGGATTTGTATGGATATCATTAATTCCCATTAATTATCTCCATATATTATCTCCCCTCTCTGTCGTTCTGTGCATCGGGCTGACATGAACGTAGCTGTGCTTTCTGAGCATATGAATGCTCAGACGAGGTGACAGCGTCCGTCGTCTAGCGCCTCGTTGTCCCCGCCGAGGTGTGAGGTCACTGCCCACTAGGGCGGCGCTGTGCCAACCTGCCACCCGAGCCCAGGAAGGCGTGAGGATGCAGAGATAGCGGACTGATTTACTGACCGCCTAGCCTACAGGCTGTATGTGTGCCCCCACACATCTGATCTCACATTAAAGCCCCCGCTATCCTCGTTACGTAGCAACAGGATGTAATAGAGTGACATGCACGGTATGAGAGATGTGAGCAAAAATTGAAAGTCCTCCTCAGAAAACAAAAATGAAGTGAAAGATCTCAGAAGGACAACTTCATAACGTTTTCCTCCTGATCACTGTGAGGAAGAAAACAAACATTCGAGTGCCCTACTGGTGAGAAGGGGAGGCGGGTGGGCTTACGTTTTGGGCCAGAGGATGAAGAGCTGGCTGTGGGCACTCTGGAGGACGAGGAGGAAGAGGACACCATCTTGAGAGGGAAGGAGGTCTTTACCCTGCGTGTGGAGGGAACCACGACCCGGGAGCGCTTGATCGGAATGACCGGTCGTGGGGGGGCGGCGACTCGACCGTGGTATTCAAACAGACTGTAAATCAAGCAGCGGGAAGTGGTGTGACTATGCGGGATGGAGCACAGAGCCAGGACTGCATAACATCTGCTGGTCCAACAAGATGATTCACAACACAAAGTGATGTGCAGTCGTCAGTCTGCAATTTTTTTTTACACTATAAATCAGAACAAAACAAAGTTGACTGACATAATACTTAGACAACTGTAATGTGTAAAGTTTAGTCTTTAGTCATGAAGACGAATAGCAAGTTGAATAGCAAGGCTGGCATATTTCATAGTTACAAAGGGGCCGACCTTATCTATCATTAGCCAATCATATGTTTTGAATGAATGGGTGACAGAGTAGGGGCTACTCTGGGAGCCAATCAGCTTTCAATACCCCATGTGGCCACACCCCCTTATGCTCCCAAACACCAGCTATGGCCACTTCAAACCGACACCTGGTTCACAGGCTCTTTTTCCGTTGCTTGGTGACAGCAACTATATCACATAAATTTCCCTTTTTATCCATTAGGGGAGTCGCTCTGCGTTTTTCCATTTCAACAGCAACAGGAACTTGCCTTGTTGACCAGAGAAAAATATTTAAATGAAATCCACGTCTGACAAACAATTAACCCTGTAACTTTTCTGAGGTGAAAGTCGTATTTTAAACTGAGGGCAAGTTCAGCAGCTCTCAGACATTTACATTTCATTTATTTTATCCAAGGTGAAATTGTGAAAGCAGGGTCAGACAGTCCCTGGAGCAACCGGGGCTAAGGGCCTCGCTCAAGGGCCCGATGGGGAAATCAATCTTCCAACCCTGGGATTTGAGCCAGTGACCTTCTGTTAACAAGCACAGTGTCCCAAACCACTGAGCCACAAAAGCCTGCTGCTCAGATATGAATATTTAGCTGCGAATGCTGCTGACTGCACAATGACAGCACCTTGGGCCAACAAAGACAAAAGGGTTTACTCTGTACCTGCCACATTTGATCTCTTTTTTTAATATTTAAAGTTGCCTAAGCCCCATTTATGAGAAAGATTAAAGATGTACGTCCTGTCTCTAGTGGCAAATGTGATTCGCACCAAGTTTTAATGCAGCATAGGTATAGTTATTGGTGTCTTCAGCACTTTCAGCACTTCAGCACTTAATTTTAGACATAGTTTGCTTTTCACAGCTACATGGGTGATGTTATATTAAGAGTGACGTGCTGGAACAGGGTGGAAAATGGTTTGACATGCATTTGGCGTGCGGGCGGTGCCTTTCAGGACAGGGACGTGCCACCATCACCTACCGGCTGTAAAAGTCATCTCTGTAGTAGTCATAGTCGAACTCATAACCACTGCAGAGGTTGAGACAAACAGGAAGAGGGAAACAGTGTCAGGTCATAAGGTAATAAGGTAATAAGGCTAATGCACGCAACAGGCTTCTAAAACTGGACAAGCAGGAACCACGTTTGTGACAGCTGAGCGCTTTCATATATTTTCCGGCTCACGTGACATTTCACTTATTTAGCGGGCACCTTAATCCAAAGCCGTGTCCGTTTTTTTAAGGCACTCTGCCAGCCCTGGGATTTGAACCGGCGACCTTCTTATCACAGGCATGGCGCCCTAAGTTGTTGAAGTTGTGATCGTCTCAAAATCGCCGGGTGAGACCCAGCCACTCCCCAGAAAGGCGATGCACAGTAAACGACACCGACACAGAAATTTTAAGTTTCTTGACTGTCCACCAGTACCTGTAGTCGACGGGTGAACGATTGAGTGTTTTCTTCAAAACCAAGTACAAGATATTCTGTCACGGGATAAAACCGAGCGGGTGATTTTTCCGGATGTCGGCGGGCCCTGTCGTCATAGCTGACCTCACCTGTAGATGGCAGAGATGGGTCGTTTGGATCCCAGCTTAGGCCTATAGGGCCTGTGTTCGCCTGCCATGTTGATGTCTGAAAAACACAAACGCTGCATGACGATGCTCGGGCACACGCACCAATTCACAGAAAGATTAGGAAGTCAAATGGTGTTTGTGCAAATACATCCCTTTTATTTGTGCGGCTTCACCAAAACAGAATAGATTAGGCAATTATTGAGCTTAATCGGTTCTGTAGTTTTCAGCTCAGAAGGCTTAAGTAATAACTGATTAATTAAACAAAAAAAAACATTCCTAAATGAGACTAATTTAATTTAACTTAACTTAATTTAGAAAAGCTATAGTGAGATTTGAATTGTAATTAACTTCAATCAAGAGTCCTGTCGGGATAATTAATTAAGAGATCAGCTGGAACATAAACCGACATAGGGAGGGACCAGGAGGGAAAAAGCCCCCCCCCCCCAGGAGGGGAAGGCAGGAGCTCACGAACGTGCAGGACCTGTCCGGGTCTTCTAGTCCACCTTAAATTTTTGAAGAGCTCATCGAAATCGATCACTTACGCCAAGTCAATTCCTCATCAGCACATATGTCTCTAATGTGCTATTTGTCTCACTTATACGTTGCTTTGGAAGATAAAATAAATGTAAATATTTTTAGTTTTTTTAACAATACTTCAATTTCAAACTGAGTGGTAACAGGTTTTTTGGATGTTAGGATAGGGTGACCTGGTAATCCATGTCAGGGAGGACAGTCTGAGCTAGGACAGGATTTGTAAATTACCATTTCAATTAAAAGGACCTGGATTTCATTTGAGCACTGAGCTCTTGCTGTGTGCTGATTGGTCAGTCTCCTATAATCATGCATGTGTCACTAGTGCTAATGTGAAACAGCTGGATGAGTCTTTCATTCAAGAAAACAAACCAGTCAAGCACAAGAAGAGCTGAACTATTTAGCCAAACACAGGAGCCTTTCAGTTTGAAAGTAGTTTGTAAAACCCAAAATAGCTCAAAGTGTCCTACTGACATGGATTATCTGGTCACCCTATGTTAGGAGAACAAACAGGACACATGATGAAACTATGGAAATGAAAAGGGGCGGAGCCTACAGTGTAAGTGTGCACCAGGCTGACATTACAGTCAGCAGGTCTTCGTGTTGAGTGAGCATGAAAACCAGGAGACCTTCTTATCATCCTTCACAAGACCCCAACACCACCTTGCCTGAACATCACCCCAAAACCTAAATCTTGACACAGCATGACAGGCACCTGAACACTACTTCAGAACCTCATCTACAGCTGAGCACCACTGGAACATGGCGGCTTGAAACCAAAACAACTCTTCAAAATCAGAACCTTACCTCATCACCGCACATGTTCTTCTGTTGTTGGAGATTGTATGCCTGACAAGCATGAGAAGTCCATATTGAGACAAATTCGAACTGTCAAAATGCACCAATGCTTGAAGTGGAGAAAAACAGGTGCTAGTACTCCCCTAGTTATTCAGTACCAGGTGCATTTACTCCCCTTGTTATTCAGTACCAGGTGCATTTACTCTCCTTGTTATTCAGTACCAGGTGCATTTACTCTCCTTGTTATTCAGTACCAGGTACCGGTACTCCCCTTGTTATTCAGTACCAGGTGCATTTACTCCCCTTGCTATTGAGTACCAGGTTCTACCCTCAGGCCATCAGACTACTTAATACTAACTGACAGTAGTAATTACACTACTGTATGTTGCACATATCTGACCTTCTTTCTCTTATTACCAGCATAACTTGCATACCAAGCATACTGTTCCTTATTTATTACATATTTATTATATTGTAACTTTGTCTTACTGCTTTGGTTTTTATGGTGGAGTTCATCACTTTGTATTTCACTGCAGGTTACGGTTGTAATGCAATACTTCGCATATGACACATAAAAGCGTCGAATCCACTTGAATCACTGGTTACCACTGATGGCTTTAGTCACAATAGGGCTGAAATCATTCTGGTTTTGTTACAGACCTGAAGTGTAATTTCATTCCTCTAGGCCGAATGGCTCTGTCAGGCACGTGTGACTTGACCCCTGAAGCAGCGCAGAGTGACTTTTTAACACCACACCAGTTAATCCATATCTCACAAAGAACAACCCTGACAGCAGAACAATGATCGCCGCTATCGAAGTGCACTAGGCGTGAAAAGCCATTTAGAGCGAGGATGACTGTGACAATGACGACGGCCTAATAGGAAGATAATAACCCTAAAAGCAAAGATATATTCATTGTGTCCTTTGTGCAGCCGCGCCGTATAACCAGCTTAATATCCTTAACCAGATTCATCACTGCTGCTCATTTACGCCGAAATTCTGCGAGGTTCCCGGTTTCCGATCCGGGCGCATCACCCTCCAGCGTGTGCTGAGGCCGGATTGGAGCAAAGGAGCCCTTATCTGATAGGATGTATCCTTAAGGCAGATGAATCTGCTTTCACAAACAAGGTTCCAGAAGGTTCCAGACACTTTCAGATAACCCACAAACAGCAAGTGTGTGTGTTGTGTATGTATGTGTGTGTCGGTGTGTGTGTGCGTGTGTCGGTGTGTGTGTGTCGGTGTGTGTGTGTGTGTGTGTGTGTGTGTGTGTCGGTGTGTGTGTGTGGGTGTGTGTGGGTGTG
>JAODKE010000088.1:7292879-7317367 GCA_026779605.1 Mormyrus hasselquistii
CTGAAAATGTTTTTATGAATAGGAGTTCACAACGACGTTCGTCACCCCCCCCCCCCCCCCCCCACAGTCTGTGATACCGGCCAGTGAGGCAGCAGGTGACATGGTAAACACAGCTGCCAGCAGCTACTTGCAGCATGTGAACATCCCTGGAATGTGCAGGGGATCCTGCTTCAGCGGCATTATTCCTGCGCTAACGTAGCAAACTGATCCAGCCGAATGGGTCTCGCTGCATCTGTCAGTAGACAAATAACTGCCTGGCTACTCCTGGAGTGGACATTCTGTCGGTCTCCCGCCCTTCGGAGCTCCTCGCTAATACCAACATGAGCTTTCATGCTTACTTTTACTCTCTGTACGCTAATGACTGCGGTTCCAGAAAAAAACATCTGTTAGAATCCCGATGTTTGCCAATGATGCAGTCATTGCTGGTCAGATAATAAATGGAACCAGGATGTCGTCTCAAAGAGAAGTCGACCATTTCGCATCATGGAGCCCCGAGACAAGCAGCTCAGCATCATCGAAACCAGGAAAACGTCTTCCTCAAACACCCTCCCCCGATACATAGATATCAATAATATCACTGTCAGGTTTGTGGAGATCTTCACACCACCGAGGGATCACCACCATCAACACACCAGGGGTAAGAAAAATCTGAACTAAAGTATTCCCTACAATGTCCAACTTTCACCATCTGATGTGACGGTCCTCCACAGCAACATTGCAACCTCCATCACTCTCTGGTTTGGCAGCACATCTGCCTGCTCCATGAGAATCCACAGCGTGTCATCAAACCTGCGGAGAAGGTCATTGGCTGTGATCTCCCTTCCAACAACACTAGAAAAAGGGAGTCTGCTGGCCAGACTTTCTTCCCTCAAGGGTAAGAGCTATTTTAAAACCAGACCCATGGAAAGCAGAACCAACCAGGTCTTAAACAGCTACATTTGCAGAGATGTCTTCCTAGTTAACCTGGAAGAATCACCCCCCCACACTCCCAAAATTCAAACAATAAAAAAAATGCTACTGTACGCGTCCTTCTGGTGGCATTAGCAACATTTCACATATTCAGTTTTATACCCTGTTCCCACGTAGACTGCATTCATTATTACTTGCATATAGATAGACTAAAGATGTCTCCATTTTTGTGATAATTTGTGCTGGTATTGTGAGACTCATTCCATAAATGCACCATCACAGATACATCGCCAGTAACACCTGAAATTTTCTAAATAAGCTTAGGTAGGATCAGAATTCAGTAAAGCTGCTCGCCCATGTTTAATTAATGAGGAGCTCGGCTGGAAGAGCGGAGGTCAGCGTCCGCTGAGAGTCACAGAAAGACCTCGGTTTTCACTGCGCATTGGCTCTTGATTCGCCTAACTGCGTGTCTTTGGAGGAACCCAGAGTTTCCTGTGTGACACGGGGAGAACATTTAAACTCCACTCGAAGAAAGGGGCCCGGCCCTGGAGGAGTGAGGTAGCAGTGCCCTCCCCCACAGCGACCTTGCAGTTTGCGTCATTCTTTCTCATAAATCATCTTCGTGCAGCGACACGTTTCATCCAGCTGCACACTGTCGGCCATAACAGTGAAAGTAAACAATGGCGACTGCAGCCAACATAAATCACAAGTTGATCATCACAGCTGCGTACCCATTACCAGCTTACACAACCATCTCTGCTAGCTGAGGAGCCCGCAGCCTTAACTATTTACTTCATGTGTTGATAGAGTCCAAAGGTGTCCACAGCGATGACTCACAAGTGAGAATGTTATAGGCAGAATCTGAAGATATGAACTTGAGTACGACCCACCCCTGATGTACAAATGCCTTGGTCACCTCCTTGTTCTTATGACATTTGCTTCAGAAATGGCAAGTCTCTCTTGAGACGTTTGCTTTTCCCTCAAAAAATAAACCAGGAACAGACATATAGGTATTTTACCACAGTGCCTGAACATATCTCCCAAGAGGCAGGAAATCTATCAGAGTAGAGCAGAGGCAGATCATTTAAAACCACATTCCCCTGTGTGAATTAGCGGTCAGGTTCCTTCCCAGTTCTGCATTTAAATAAGCAGCTATACGCTTCTTAAATTCAATTAAGCTTGATCTACAGCTAACAATGGCTTCTCCCTTCCCCAGAAGAGGTAATCAAAGCAGAAACACCACCTTTCCGCTCAACCCGAAGACGCTGTAAACAGCTCAGATTCCTACACGCTCCCACGATGCGACCACCCGCATTCGTTTGCCCGATTAATCTAACACTGCGGTCTAATGAAAACGCGAGCGGACTGTAAACTCGCACGCATGCTGATGGTGGACCAGGTATGCAGAGTCCTTCCTCAGACACCTGAAAACCTGAAAATGACCGGAGCTCATCGTGCATCCGGATGCAAATGCCGCAGTCCAAAAAGGGCGCCTTGCTGGGATTTAAACCTGATAATGATCTCTGAACATGGGCGTTAACATATTCTGCTAAGCACTACCAACCATACGTACAGTATGTGGTCAGTATCCATGCCATTCGTTAGCTTTTTCTTTTTTTTTGGTAAGATGTGCGCTTTTGGCGATTCTATCTCAAATTGAATATCCACAAAATAATCAGCTAGGCACATTTTCTCCTGTGGTTAGCCCAAGCTGAAGTTTTGCTTGTCTAGAACGTGCTTTGTCAGTCAGATGTTTAATTTAACACACCTGAAGACCTTGAGACTCCCGGCCTCACAAAACAAAAATCAACTCGGGCACACAGACGCTGAGAGACGTAAACAGGTGCAACAGGCACAGGAAAACAAGGATGAACACGGACGGATACATATACAAACGTTGAAATGAAAGTTGCATTTTCAGCCACATGACTCAGGCTGGGGGAGAACGCAGCCTTCCTTAATATTTCCCCATAGCCATTGGAGACATGTCTGTTAGCCCGTAACACATCGCCATCATTCTACTGGGATGCCTCTCCCCCTTCTCCCTTCAGCCGTCAGCTTTCAGTACTCAGCATGGGTAAACTGGGCTGCTTCTACTTCCTTTTCCAGAAATTTCTGCTAGCGTTCCGTCTCGCATTCTGTTATGTCTAAACCAAACAATAAAACACGTTGAGGCATAACAGAACACAGAAAGCAATGCTACGTATATTTATGGTACGTCGATTTAAATAAATTAGGAGACAGCTGTTGTAACCGTTTTCTTTTCCCTCACAGGAACTATGTAAAGAACAAAACAAACGTGAATGGAAATAATAAGATATGGTAATTAAATGACAAAGTGTTGCCGTTCTTTGAAGTAAATGGTACATGCATCTTGGCTGAAAGTGAGGTGAGAGCCAATTTGGCAAAATATCGGCATGTAATATGTTATATGCCGTTTTTTTATATGTAAAGTTATATGGCTTTCATTGTTCCTTTTGAAATAATTTTCATTTTGGTGAAAGGTCAAGGTTAATTTGCGTTGCAGTTTTATTTATGTTTTTGTTTTTGTGTGAACAAAACCTTTCCACAGCATTTGTTTGGCTTTAAAGGCCTGCACAAAGTAAATGTTACCTAATTTTCAATCAGGAATGCAGTGTTTTATATTATCCCACTGGTTATCATAATGTATGACATTACACTCAGAGTATCACAGGATTTTATAGGACAAAACATTGCAACACTTCATGAAATCCTGCCTTCATTCGGTACTGAATGGCAGGCTTTGTGTTGTGCTTGGTGGATAATGGTTTCTCCCACCCTGCCCCTACGATGGATAATGGTTTGTGCCCATTCGCCCATCCACAGCCGTTTAACAAACGCTCAGCTGCAGTACTTTAAACTAACTGCCAATAAAGTTGTTAAAAAACTATTAGATCACAGCCTCCTAAATTACTGCTGGTGGCACCAGCCTTATTGTGGCCAATTAACTAACGATAAGTGCTTTGAAGTCATGGCAACCTAAGTGGTTCTGGGAGACAGCAGGAGCTGGGTAGGTAGGGAAAGTCAAACGTGAGATTAACTCCAACCTTCCGTCATTCGGAAACTGACAGTGATGACATCCTGCGACCCAGAAGGCAGGCCTGCTTCAGCCCTCTTTGTTCTATGGCTTTGGAAAAAAAATGAAGAGACCATTCAATATTTTCTTAAATCAGCATTTGTAAATCTTGGTTTAATCCTGGTTCTGCTGGCAGAAGGCCACAGTGCGCGGCAGGCTGCTTCCAGGCTCAAAGTTTCTAAGACAGCCGGACACAAGGCCAAGGTGAAGCAGGAGACACTGGCAGTAATCAAAAAACCAGCCAGGTAAAGGGCGGAAGTCACATTCTAATGGCAGAGATGACCATCAACTTGCCCAACAGTTTCTCATGAATCCTAGGATGACCTCAAGTGATTTTCTAAGGGAAAGGAAAACATTAAGTGCAGGTGTGAAGTGCACTGCGATAGGACAGTTCATATGAAACACCTACAAGCAGGACTGAAGTTCAATAAAGCAAGCAGTGTTGGGCATTTCAGGTCCATTAGCTACAAATTCAGACCAAGGTTTTGTTTCTACCAACCAGCTGAGTATGAAGAGTCACAGAGTACTCAGCTGGCTGGTAGAAACAAAACCTTGGTCTGGATTTGTAGCTAATGGACCTGAAATGCCCAACACTGAAAGCAAGGAAGAAGTCCTTCATTAATGACAAACAGGGAAGAACTAGGCTGCAGTTTGCAAAAAAAAATGTATTCACAAACGCACACCCATAAATTGAGAAATGTGTGAGACAAAAAATTGTGCTGTGGTCTCTTAATTTGTTTCCAGAGCTGTATATCTTTATGTATACATTTAATATTTTATATTATGCATATATTTTATTAGACACTTATAACTGATATACATTTTTTTGAATGTTGGGTTAGACCAATCCCTGGAGCAATCTGGGGTTAACGTAAAACCACTTTGCCAACCCTGGGATTTGAGCCTACAGCCTACTGATCATAGCTACATACCATGCTAGGCCACACACTGCCCTCGCCAGCCTACTGTCCAGCCATCTTCCGTGAAGCTAGGAATGCAAAACAGGAGGGCACCCTGGACAGGATGGCTACTGGGATATCTTTAAATAGAGGGCTCTTTATTTACTAAGCTGATGGGCTTTAAATGCCGGCCCGGATAATTGTCCTGCTGTCTTTTCAGTGGGCGAAGATGAGGAGCACATTCTGTGTACACAGCGACGTCTCTGCGGAGGCGTGCCTGCGAGGATAATGACCCAGGGACGGTCAGACGCTATTGGGACAGCGGGAGGAGGCAGCGAGGAGGGAAAGCCGGGCTGATTCGCTCCGACATCCACGTCTGGCAGAATCACAGCCCGCCGCTGAGATTAGCCGTGTCCTCTGCGGGCTCGGTGACCTCGGCTTCAACTCTTAGTCACGGCGCGGTGGAGGTTAAGATCGGCTTTTTCGCCGCAGATGGAAACGAACGACGGGGCCTCGCCGGCAGCGCGGTGGATTTTCAGGACTGTTGCAGCCTGCCAAAAGAATAAAAGAGCAATCAATTAATACGGAAATGAGAAATGAATATCGTTAAATGAATATTGCATTAGAATGCCATTTCAGCGGTGGGGCTGGTTTGGGGATGTGGCAGTTTCTCGGTGAGATGCGGGAACGTCGGCCAGTCGTTGGCTTCCTCGTCCCTCTGAAACCACTTAGTGTGAAGATGCTCAACCCAAACACCACAGCCTGATCTCCACTTCCCGCCGATTGACAGGATAACGATATCATAAATCTGAGGGGGTCGGTCACAACGCTGCCCTGGGAACAGTCATGTGACACAAGGTATCTGGCACTCGTCAATCAAACCTCAAAGTGGGAAAGTGACAGTGTTGCATCCTCGGTTTTTTCGCTGCACGCTGAAACATGCAGTGATCTGATCAGTGATCTCTCCTCTTCATGTCCAGTGATTTATCTTCAAGGAGCATATGATTGTGTTTCAGAAAAAAAACCCTTCCTTGCTGATCTTTAATCTTATCTTTATATGCCCATTATGAAAGGCATTGTAACTTTCTGGGGAGAAAATATAATCAATAATCTTTGAGTTTCATTGATTTATCAAACTTTGGTTTAATAGATTATTGCAAAAAGACAGATGGCACATCATTTGCATGTCAAAAGACCTTTTTTAGTGTTTCTGAAAAATTTATTTGGCCTGCAAAATTAAATTATTGCACATCTCTCTACTGACTTATTAAATACTGTTTAATAAGTCAATTCAAAAACTCAAAAGACAGTTTGCATTTTAGAATGAGCGTAGTCCCATGTGTGAGAATCCATGCCAAAAAACTAATGACTTGGGCTCCATTGTGGTGATTTCACAAATGTTTACACAACAGAGGGCCTTTAGAAACTAAACGTACACTCAATTTCCTGGTATCTCTTCATTCATAACCCCCCATGCAAATAATGATAAATGAGCTTCCTTCCTATTTGATCATTCAGTTACAGACAAAACCAGTTAAGTAACAATAAAAGATCCAGACACTGAAGTCATTCACTGTAATGTGTGATACTATATTATTTTTGCTTCAATAAAAATATACAACCTTTATCTTGTATATAAGGTATAAAGAGAAACAAGCCTTCTACGCACGGAACTATGCTATAAGAAAGTTATATCTTACGGAATCATAATTTCATGGCACAGTTGTGTATATTACGCAGTGTGTTGATCATTAATCTTTTTTATGGGACAGGAGTGTTGCAAACAACTTATATTAAAACTGTGATGCCTTTCTTAGAAAGTCATTATTAAACTCTACCACTGCCCCCCTGCTCGTTGCGCACCCTTATTGGCAGAGCGCCCCCTGCAGGTTTCCTGAAACCCAAGATGGCAATGGAGTAAGGAAACTGACCAGGCAGATGTGGTAAGTTCAGGTTCAGAAAGCACAAATCCAGACCAAGATTTCTTTTCAACCAACCAGCTGAGTACTCTGTGACTGTGACTATTTATGCTCAACTGGTTGTTGGAAACGGAAATCTTGGTCTAGATTCGTACCTTCTGAACCTGAACTTTCCACCTCTGGGTCACTAGCTAATCCCCTGGTTAACTGCATGACCTTCAGTTAATTGAGAACTTTTAAATGAAGCAAATCATTCCCTTTTAACACAAAGCATTTCATACCAAGCATATATGAGTGTGTATTTGTGGGTGTGCAAAAAAGAAAAGTGAATTTGACACTTTGCAAAGTATGTTTTGGGTTTCCAAGGTGATAGTGCAGGCAGCAACTCTTTTTCAAGTGAAAAAATGAAAGGTTTCACATAGTGCGTCATGGACTTTTGGTTTCGGTGAAGATGTCTTGTTAAATGAGAGTTACCATGGATCTGGAAGACCTTGCATGGAGAGACTAAAGTATGAAAAGATCTCTGGCATGCGAACGGTAGGACAGCAGTACCATTGCTACCAAATGCATATTGTGTTAAAAAACATTATGGGAAGGTAAGGACATTGTATATACTCTGATATTACAAGGTCAATTTCAGAAAAAAAGTTTTTTGTGCGAAAAGTGTATCGTTTTTCAAGTACTTCTTTCTTGACTTTACGGAAACATTCCAGAAGATGAAATGTATGAATAACAGACATAATGTTTTAAGATGAATGCATCTGCAGCTGACCAACCAACATGAATTCTGTAAGGGATTAGATCATTTCATCCTTTCGTCAGCTCTGCCTGAAATGTCACAGAAGCTCAATATCAAAGGTGCCTGTTGTCTTTCTCCATTATTTCACAGATCGCTTTCATCCTTGAGGAGACGCACGGGGAACCTTTACTCCCAGATGGAGGGGCACAGAAATCTGGAGGCGCCCTCCCGGTTTTCGATTCCGTAAATTCCTCCTCCAGACTCATTACCCTTCTCATTGCTCCCAAAATGGAATTTCTCATCATTATCGCGAAACCGGATGCTTAAATCCCACGACGAACGCCAACGATGCTTTTCCGGCCCCTTGGATCCGCGTCTGCTGGTCCGGTCGCTTGCCTTTAGGCCTGGTTTGCAGGGAGTGCATTAGCGCTTCAGTCTGGGGATTAATTGGACCCCATTCAGCAGCGCACGGCTCCCACGCAGAAGACGCGTGAACAGGTGACGTGTGTCTGGATACAGAGCGGAAAGTAATAACCCTACATACTACCTGCAGACAATGGCAGCGAAAGGTCCAAAATCGATATGTATAAATGTAGTCATTGTCTAGTAAAAATACTAGCAAAAACACCTTGAAGGAATTGAATAAAAATGAATAGATGAGCTGGGAAAACATCTGGTAAAAGCTAATAGCTGTTAAAATGTGATTTGTCACTCTGCCTGTGGGTTTATGCCAAGGAGAAAAATAATCATGAACTATACATGTTTATGTAACCCTGAACTGGTTTGTTGAAATGTCTACCTGTATGAATGAATAAATGGGAGATATTGTTTTATTTACTAACATTGATCGATCCATCCACCTGTCTTCAAATTCATTAACTAGAGCAGGGTCACGGGATATAAACATGTCTGCTACAAATACTAATATGCATATTACATACATTTTAAAACCTTTACAGTGGATTGTTATCGAGTGGTTCTGTTTTATGTTCGGTGAAATGACACCTTAACACTTTTCACTAGGGCCACATGGGAGTCATATTGTAACCATGTGAGGGCCGTGTCTCAGCTGTGTGAGACCCGTGTGAGTGCTGTGTGGGAGTCGTGCCAAAGTCGTGTGAGAGTCATGTCTTATGTGAAAGCCATATGAGAGCCGTGTGAGAGCCATGTGGGAACTGTGTGAGAGTCATGTGGGAACTGTGTGAGAGCCATGTGGGAACCGTGTGAGAGCCATGTGGGAACTGTGTGAGAGCCATGTGGGAACCGTGTGAGAGCCATATGGGAACCATGTGAGACCCAGGTCTGAGCTGTGTGAGAGCCACGTGGAAACTGTGTGAGAGCCACGTGGAAACTGCGTGAGAGCCATGTGGGAACCGTGTGAGAGCCTTGTGAGAGCTATGTGGGAACCTTGTGAGAGCTATGTTTCAGCCATGTAGAAGCCATATTACAATTGTATAGGACAGAAGTGAGCATGTACAGCTGTCTTGTGCCTAAGTTTCAGCAGACACAAGATCTCTGATCTGAAAATGCTACAGTGATTTCACTGATTATGACCTTTATCTCAATCATCCTGCTAATAAACTAAAAATACTGTTTACTGTACAGAATTGGGCAGAAAAATGCCATGGGCATGGGCTGTTCAGCTTAAGAACAGGAGCCGGTGGGGTGGGGGGATGTTACCTGTTTGGCCTATGATATGAAGCCCTTTAAAATAAACGCAAATGCGCTGATAATGAACATTTACACAAGGCTCTGTGGGAATCGTCCATGCTGAGTCCTGATCACCACATGGTATGAAATAGACATATGGAGGTCAGATTGAGGCACAGGAATGAAAATAAATCCCTTGTACTTCTCTGTATTTGGCAAATAAAAAGATTTCTGATTTCTGATGTCATTCAGATTTTCATGAATCACACTGCAGTAATGATCTGACTGAGGTCTGCAATGACTGCCTGAAGATCTGTTGGGAAGATCTCTCCTCTGCTTTCTCTCTGCATGATGGACCTGCTCCCAGAGCTTTATCCAAACACCCTTATCTCCAGTGCACTGCTGTCTGTCCTGCATTGCACTTCTGTCTGGCCTGTATTGCATTGCTGTCTGTGCTGTATAGCACTGCTGTCTGGCCAGTATTGCACTGCTGTCTGTCATGTATTGGACTGCTGTCTATCCTGCATTGCACTGCTGTCTGGCCTGTATTGCATTGCTGTCTGTCCTGTATAGCACTGCTGTCTGGCCTGTATTGCATTGCTGTCTGTCCTGTATAGCACTGCTGTCTGGCCAGTATTGCACTGCTGTCTGTCCTGTATTGCACTGCTGTCTGTCCTGTATTGCATTGCTGTCTGTCCTGTATTGCATTGCTGTCTGTCCTGTATAGCACTGCTGTCTGTCCTGCATTGCACTGCTGTCTGGCCTGTATTGCACTGCTGTCTGGCCTGTATTGTACTGCTGTCTGTCTTGCATTGCACTGCTGTCTGGCCATTATTGCACTGCTGTCTGTCCTGTATTGCACCTTTGTCTTTCCTGTATTGCACTGCTGTCTGGCCAGTATTGCACTGCTGTCTGTCCTGTATTGCACTGCTGTCTGTCCTGTATTGCATTGCTGTCTGTCCTGTATTGCATTGCTGTCTGTCCTGTATAGCACTGCTGTCTGTCCTGCATTGCACTGCTGTCTGGCCTGTATTGCACTGCTGTCTGGCCTGTATTGTACTGCTGTCTGTCTTGCATTGCACTGCTGTCTGGCCATTATTGCACTGCTGTCTGTCCTGTATTGCACCTTTGTCTTTCCTGTATTGCACTGCTGTCTGGCCAGTATTGCACTGCTGTCTGTCCTGTATTGCAGTGTTGTCTTTCTTGTATTGTACTGCTGTCAGTCCTGCATTACACTGCTGTCAGTCCATTTGTCCCACCATGCACCTGTACTCTCGTCCGCAACTTTGGCATAAGAATTTCACCGTGTTCCTCCAAATACATGTGACAATACGACTTGAAACAGCAATGCTACAAGGTAGGTTATAACTTATTGACACTGTACTAAATGTGGGCAGCTGCATTTACTTGATCTTGCCTTGTAAGTGCTCATTAGCTCTTGTTAGACCTGCTCCAGTTCACTGCCACTATCACCCCAAGTTTAACATAGTTACCGCTATGACCTCAAACCCTCTGCTCTTCCACATCACACAATGGGCAGAAACGAGCAGCAGATCTCAGTGCGCCTTCATTTACGACGATCTGAAAAGGACCCGATGACTCAGCCTCTGCCCCAACCCTAATTGTCAATTTGTCTAACGATGCAGAAAATCATTCCGAAAAGGCAAAATATATGAATGTTGGCTGCTTTTGAAGGCTGTGCGATGCAGAGCGGACTTTTGGTAATGAAATAAGCCTTTCTGCGATGAGGCTCGCACTGGCGTACATCTGTGGAGATCGAAGCTATGAAGTAAGCTGGAATCTCATCAGAGCAATGCAAAGCATGTGTGCACTTCCAAAGGCATGCCTGCAATGCTGTCTTGGTTTTGAACAAGCTTGCACCAAAAAGAACCCACCATCCATCCATCCGTCCATCCAACCATCCATCCATCCATCTTCTTATCATACTCAGGGTCACCAGTGGTATGAACCAGAAAAGAATTTCATCTGAGTAATGCCCACTAACCCCCGAACTTCACAGCGGGGATGTCAGCTTCAATAAACTGTTTTCCCAGTGGTGGGCTTGAGATTCACCACAGCTCATTTTAACACCCTAGAAGAGCGCTGCAGCTAGGAGAGCACTGCAGCAATGCCCTTGAAATTCACCATGGCTTGTGTAAATACTCTTCAAATACATAAGAGCTTGTGCGAATATCTTTATAAACACTACAGTTTGTGTTAACGCCCTCGGGAATCACCACAGCTTGTGTAAATGCCAGATATGGTAAACAGTCATGGGGAAAAATATACCAGTTACCCGAGAAACTGATTCCTCTGCTTTATAACACATTGGTTCACAATTTATTGCTTTTTTAGCAGGTAGTTTTAACAGATTGTCGGTCCATTATGGTGATACAAATCCAGGATTAAACAGCCGGAGGCCAAATCAGGCAGATATTGGAGGGGCTGAAATGTCAATCAGATTAGAGCACAAAGCGATTTCCACACTTTGCCACAGACCGGCAGAAGCAGCATCCTCAGCAGCATGTTCCGGAAAACACAGCTCTCAAACTGCCAAGCATGTTTTCCCAAGATTGCATCTTATCTGCAAAGAAGTGGAGAGGCCAAGCCAGGGGCTGGGGCTGTCAGGCCTCCACAGAGATCTGCAGAAATGCAAAGCTGCATCTCTGCAGCTGCTATAATGATTTCCCAGGTGTCTGTGCATCCGGGGAGCCCTGCCTGTACCGCATGAACCAACGAGCAAGCTGTATATATGCCGCTAAAGTCGTCCCAGCAGTTCCCTGTGAGTCACTGAGGACTGTAGGTTTCAGAGGTATTTACCTACAAACATTTCTGAGCACATAAGCTGCTCGTGTTTTTACCAAATGCAGTAAAGTAACAGGGAACCGTGCTTCAGAGTTTGGTGTAGCGATGCGTAGAGTTCAGAAGACACAGGGGTATAGTATGAATCCCAAACAGGGGCGGGAAACACGCCAAGCAGAAGGCAACAGAGGAGTCGTCCGGCAGATAATTTGTCTTGCAGGTCTCAAGAGAGGTGTGGAGATTAGAAACGAAAGAGAAAGGGACTGAAAGAGGAGTGTAGTGTGCAAATTTATATCCTCCTTTAAATCCTACCCAAGGTTTCAGGACGGAGGAGAAACGGAAGAGAATGGGAAAGCAGGGAAGAGAAAGGGCAGGTGATGGAAAAAATCAGGAACAGAAAGGGCAGAGGATGGAAAAATTGGGGAACAGAAAGGGCAGGTGATGGAAAAATTGGGGAACAGAAAGGGCAGGTGATGGAAAAAATCGGGGAACAGAAAGGGCAGGTGATGGAAAAAATCAGGGAGATCAGGGAACCGAATGGTCTGAGAATGGAAAAATAAGGAAGTGGAAGCAGCAGGAAACACAAAAAGAGGGGGAAACATAGGTGAGCAGATAGAACTCCATTTTGGGCACTTAGTGGGTGTTTTTTATTTTGCTAAGTGTGTTACAATATGTTTGTCCTTGTAATTATTCAGAAAAAAAAATCTTACTATCTTAAGAAATCAAAAACTGTTCGAGAAAATGAGCTTTGCTATCTCGAGATAATTATCTTGTTATCTTGACAAGATAGTCTTGAGATAATAGCATATAAAAAATAATTGTGAGCATGACCACTTTCTACTTTTGTATTTTAATATGTCGTGGGAACAAATTAATAAAATGCTGTCATGATTTAACTAAAATGCAGAAGTAAAGTAGTAAAGCATACACACAATTTAACTAAAATGAGGGAATGAATTAATAAAACGTGGCCACAATTGAACTAATATGATGTAACCAATTAGTTCAGTAAAGTACCCTGGCTCTCAATATTCTATATAAGTGTGGGGCTCTGTACATAAGTGTGGGGCTCTGTACATAAGTGCTGCTCACTAATAACAATTCCTTGTAATCCAAGGCTTTTAGGAATGGTAAAACATGGCCAGGATATATATATACTTATCATTTTTATCTTTATGTCATTAGCGGTGTTCCAGTGCTTTGTCACTGATCCTAACCCTCCTGCGTCTCTGAACAGAAGCTCATGAACAATGAATGCGGAACAGTGGTGGTTTATTATCGAGAACAGGCAGACAGAACTGGAATCAGCTACTTGGAATCAGTAGTCGGGGTTATGGTGTGGGAGTCATAAGCTGGAAAAGTCAGCCTTACACACAAGCATTTGTGATGGGGGGGGGTCAGGCATATACAGTAGGGCGGGTCCAAGGGAATTGGGACAGGATGGGACTGGAGCAGGAAAGGCAGGCAGGATGGGTCAGGACTAGTTGGTGAACAAAAGGAAGAACACTCAGTACACTAGTGGCCAAAATTGTGGAAACACTTAGCGTTTTTGGCATTACGCTTTAAAAATTACTACATAAATATTGGCAGAAATGTTTATGATGTTTGTACATCATACATTGGACAAGTAAGTAACAGGAACAACAGTTGAATAAAGTTCCTGAATCTCTAAAAATTGAAAATTTTTGCACAATTTTGGCCACTAGTATATATTGCATGAGAATTAACAATACCTCACACTGAGTGCAGCCTGCAGCCTGAGGACAGCGCCGGGAGCAACCACGAGGGCACGGCCCTGGCTTGGACGGGTGGTTCCGATGGAATCAGGCCACCAGCACAGGGTCAAGAATGTTGGCCACCGGCACCAGGACCGCTCATCCGGGCCATAGCCTTCCCAGTCCACCAGGTACTGCAACTGACCCCGCTCAAGCCTGGAATCCAAGAGGACCTGGACAGCAAATGCCTCACCATCATCCAGTGGGATTGGGGGTGGTGGCCCAATGGCATCCCAAGGGGAAGGGGTAGGCTATAGTGGATGGGCTTGAGTAAGAATACATGGAACAAGGGCAAGATGTGATACATGCAGGGCAGTTTGTGAGTTCGCGTCATTCATTCTAGTCTGAGTATGCATTCCACCACAAGCGGACGTGAAAAACATGCAACGCACACACTGGCCGACGGGATACAGAGTGTGGAACAGACCAACCTGGACTGTCTAGTTATTGTTCTTGGCAGCTTTAACAAAGGAAACCTCAGCAACGAACTTCCAAAATTTAAACAGTTTATTAAATGTGTGAGCAGAGAGCAAAATACCTTGGATCATTTCTACACCACAGTCCTCAGTGCTTATCACGCCATATCCCACGCTGCTTTGGGCCACTCCGACCACGTCATGGTGCACCTTATACCATTACACAGGCAGAAACTAAAGCTGAAAAAACCTGCAGCAAGGATTACAAGGTGTCTGGAACAACGAGACTGTAGAGAGCCTTCCAGCGTGCTTGGACTGTACTGACTGGGACGTGTTCAGGACTGCTGCCAATAGCCTGGATGAGGACACAGAGGCTGTAACATCCTACATCAGCTTCTGTGAGGACTGCTGTGTACCGTCACGCACCAGGGTGAGTTAAAACAATGACAAGCCCTGGTTCACAGCTGAGCTCAGACAGCTAAGGTTGCAGAAGGAAGACGCATTCACAGGGGGGAACAAGGACAGGTACAGGAAACTGAGGAACAGGTTTAGCAAGGCGGTGAGAAATGCTAAACGACTGTACTCTGAGAAACTCCCAACACCAGTTCTCAGCCAACGACTCTGCATCTGTCTGTAAGGGGATCAGACAGATTACCGACTACAAACCCACAGCCTCCCCGCTCTGTCAACAACCTGCACCTTGCAAATCAACTGAACGACTTCTACTGCTGCTTTGAAGGACAACTGGACAGTTCCCACATCATCTCCCACGGCTCCTCACGCCTACTACAGACCACCTCCCCCACCCCAACTGCTGGTGTGGCATTTTCTAAACCTCACACCCCATATCTTCATATTCAAGAGAGGGACGTTAACAAGGTCCTCAAGAAGCTGAACCCCCGCAAAGCTGCAGGTCCAGACTCCATCACTCTGTTCACCTTGAAACACTGTGCTGACCAGCTGACTCCTGTGTTAACAGGAATCTTCAACACCTCACTGGAGTCATGCCATGTGCCAGCATGCTTCAAGACATCTACCATCATCCCAGTACCAAAAAAACCTAAGATAACAGGACTAAATGACTTCAGACCCATTGCTTTGACGCCTGTAGTTATGAAGTCCTTTGAGCTCCTCATACTCCGCCAACCTCAAAGCCACCACTGACCACCTGCTGGACCCCATGCAGTTTGCCTACAGAGCCAACAGATCTGTAGACAACGCTGTCAACATGACCCTTTGCTTCATCCTCCAGCATCTCGACTCCCCAGGAACATACGTAAGAATCCTTTGCATGGATTTTAGCTCCGCCTTCAACACCATCATCCTGGACCTGTTGCACGACAAACTCTCCTATCTGTACATGCCAGACTCCACCGGCAGATGGATTCCAGACTTCCTGACCAACAGGAAGCAACATGTGAAGATGGGGAAACATATTTCTATCTCCCAGACCATCAGCACCGGATCTCCGCAAGATTGTGTGCCTTCTCCTCTCCTGTTCTCCCTCCACACAAACAGCTGCACCCCCACCCACCCGTCTGTCAAACTCCTGAAATTTGCAGATGACACCACCCTCATTGCACTTATCTCTGATGGGGATGAGTCTGCCTACAGACAGGAGATTGATCACCTGGTGTCCTGGTGCAAAGGGATGCCTGAAGACAGTGGATGTGATTGTGGATGTCAGGAAAAGCTCTGCCCTACCTCCACCCATCTTCCTCCTCGGGTCACCAGTCACCGCTGTGGAGTACTTCTGCTTCCTGGGCACCACAATCACCAAGCGGGAGATGAACATCTGCTCTCTCACCAGAAAACCTCAACAGAGGATCTTCTTCCTGAGGCAGCTGAAGAAGTTCAATGGATGGTGCACTTCTACACTGCCATCACTGAGTCCATCCTCACCACCTCCGTCACCGTCTGGTACCCTGCTGCCACTGCTAAGGACAAGAGCAGACTACGGCGCATCATCCACTCTGCTGGGAAGACGATCGGCTCTTTATAGGAGCTGTACGAGTCCAGGTCTTTGAAGAGAGCAGGAAGGATTATAGCTAATTCCTCTCACCCTGGTCACGAACTCTTTTGGACTCTCCCCTCTGGCAGAAGGTCGCGGTCAATTGGGACCAAAACATCACGCCATAGGGACAGTTTCTTCCTCACCACAGCCCACCTCATCAGTAAGGCCAGCATCACTCACTCAAATACCATTTCCTCATCCTAGTATAAGCTCGCACTCTCTTAAAGATGTATATTTTTTCAGTTCCACCGGTATATCATCTATCTATTTATATTAGTGCCTGGATATACCTTTATGTGTGTGTTTGTGTGTGTGTGTGTGTGTGTGTGTGTGTGTGTGTATACAGACCTGTATTCGTAACCAGGCTGTAATTAGAGCTTCAGAGTGCAAAATGAGCAAGAGATACAAAATAGAGAGCAGACAATTTGCTGAAAACTTTACTCAAACAGGGCTGATCATCAGCTGATCAAAAGTTTAAGACTGTAGCCTTTAAAAGGCGGAATCTGCACAAAAATCTGGCTTCCGTGCTATTTTCTGTCATACATTCAAACTGTCATGACCTCCCGAAGGCAAAAGGATGTTCTGTCTGTTGAGCTGCACAAGCAAAGGCCTCTTGCAAAGTGCTATTGCTGCCAAGGTTGGACGCAGTAAGACGGTCATTTTAAATTCCTTAAAAGATTCTGAGGGTTATGGGACCAAAGAGTCTAATGGTAGACTCCAAAAAAAATTCACCTGCGCTGAGCAGGAGGATCCCACGGGCTGTCAGTGAAGACACAGGCCGATCTTCAACCCAAATTATGGCCTTTACTGATGCCAACTGCCCATTAACCATAAGACCGCATGATCTGCAAAAGAAGGGCTTAAAGAAGAAAAAATGTCTTCAAAGGCCACGTCTCCTCCCACGCCACAAACTTGCCCCTTTGGACTTTGCGAGGGAGTACCGAACATGAGACATTGAAAGGCGGAAGGAAAAAACTTAACGTGGACGTTCCCGATGGTTCCCAACGTTATTATCACGAGAAGGAGATCCCACTGGAGATGTTTGCTATGGGGTACAGTGGAGGAGGCTCCATCATGGTCGGCGGTGCTTTGTCCATTAATGGAACAATGGTGCTGCAGGTTGTGCAGGGGCCTCAAACGGCGGCTGGCTATGTGGAGATGTTACAGCGGGCGTCCGTCATGACTGGGGGCCCTATCTGTGCCATAATGACGTGTTATTGTAATGCAAACTAACAGAAAAAAACAGCCGTTTCACACATCAAAGTCGATTCATTGTACTCCGACTGAATATTTCAATTGTCGACTTTCAGGGGGCAGCCCTAGTATGATTATTTCATTATGTCATACTTACAAGATGATGTAGTACCTAAGTAGTCCTAAAGATCTGTTCACTGTCTGGCTACTAATCCTGTTGTGATCCCTGCATGTCAGCCTGGTACCAAATCAACGGTTTGCAGAACCAAACCCGACATTCATTCTAGTTCCAACTGCACAGTTAAGTGAATTTATAGGCTTGTCTCCGCAACAGGCTGGAATAGTAGGAACGTGGCAGGGAACGTTTTCTTTTGATTAAGGGCTGCGATGATGAATAATGCAGCGATACCCTTTGGCTCTGCAGAAATTAAAGACAGCTTAATTCTCCAGGTATTACGGTAATTCATTCATCTTGCTTAGCATTTCTTTGTAAATATCTCTGCGCCAGCCGCTCACATCTCGCTCTTTGATCGATCATGAAAATACAACCATCTTCAGTCCTTGACAAGAGAAATACTTCAATCCGGGAGATGCATGCTGTTACATGGGAACCATAGCTATGGGTATAAAGCATGTCGGATCAATGCTTCCTGCAGGATGTACGGAATGTGAGACACCCGGAGGTACGGCAATGGATCGGTCGGTATTGGCCACAAACAGTCACTACACTGGGAACAACACACCAGAAACAACACACCTGTCCCTGACTAGTTCTATCCCACAGGAAGCTGGATATTGTTTAAAAAAATCACTATTCACTGGTTATGTGATGGTGTGAGGATCCATCTTAGATCTGGCATTAGGACTTACACTCACTGGTGGCTCAAGCTAGTTTGACACCCTGGGAGAATTTTCTCTCAATGACGAATATAGATTCATGGAAGCTTGTGACAAACCGCCAAAAACTAGTCACCGAGATTCAATGGTGAAACTACAATAAGCTACATTTTATGTACAATATTGTACGCCGAGGAATCATGGCGACGGCGTATGAAAATGAAGAAAAGCGGGCTAACACGAAGCTGTTCTTTATGTTTCACCTTGAAGGAACCGAACACCAACCAACAATAAGACTGAAACCATGAACAAAGGGGAAACACTGGGAAGTGTCACCCTAAGGACAGCAAGGCACACACATGGCGGGTAACTACACAATGGCTGAGACATGTGAGGATCAGGCAGGAACCAAGTACAACAGGGGTCTCCAACTCCTGTCCTGTAGAGCTACTGTCCGGTTGGTTTTCTATCCTACCTGGCTTCTGATGAGCCACACCTGCTCCTGGTATTTACCTGAGAACTAGTGTGGCTCATCAGAAGCCAGGTAAGATAGAAAACCAACCGGACAGTAGCTCTACAGGACCGGAGTTGGACACCCCTGGAGTACAACCACAGTTAAAGGCACAGGCGACGACCAAATACACAGCACAGCAAATACCTACATTACAATAAAGAATACAAACGGGGCCATATATAAGATATACATGTGGTCCTGAGGAGTACAAGGACATGCAGATACTGCTGGCCCTACAGTATTATAGCATACTTGAATAATACATACTTCAGTAATTTAATTTGTGCAGTACTGTAATTTGAAAAGTGTTTCAAACAGCTGTACTGTATTTTGAACGAGTCAATAAAATTCTGCAAACAGTGACACTGTCTGTTCTATTACTTTATATTCATATAATAAATACAATTGTCAGTCACATGGTGATCTGCCTGAGACGTAAAGAAAAAGGAAAAAAGTCGAGTATAATGATCGTCCGCTTATAGTGATATCAATTTTACGACAGATGTGATCACTATAAGCGGACTGTATCCACTGTATTTATCATTGAGTGTGCCTTGATGTTGTTACATCTAGCCACCACTGTGGGGCACTCTAATGGGTAATGCTGCATACTTTGCTGGGCAGAGCCTGTGTAATTTGGGGAGTCTTGCATCCATCTGTCCCCTTTGCCGTTTGGATTCCTGTGGATCCAGCGGAAAGTTTGTTAATAAGACGCTACAGGTTTGCGGGGCACCTCAGAGGGCCCAGGTGGCTCCCAGCTCAGGGACAGCGTCTCTCACCACACATGGCTGCCCCCTGCAGGTGTGTTTGGGCAGTGACTGCCGCCCATGGGCACCTTTCTGAAAAGCTCCTATTAGCAAATTAAATAGTTGAAACCATTCAGTTACATGGCTTCAACTATGTAAGTTGCTATCATTGTAAGCTACTGTGCTTTTGGGAAAAATACCCTGGTTTAGTTTATCTCCCGACATCAGAAACACACCTCTGAGCACATAGCTTAGCGACTGCTAGATTGCTTAGCACCCTGGGCCTGTGCGTAGCCTTGCTGTGGTTTAACACGGCCCCAAATGTTTGTTCTCATGATAAGAATGCAGGGTATTAGCCACGCAAGCCTTGGGGACACTAAACACATGGAGTCACAATGACACAAGGCGAATCACTGTGACGTGGCCCATTTGCTGCCACAGGCCCGTCACGCGTATCCATGCTTGCCAGCTACCCTGCAACGTTGTCCGGGATTCAGGAAGCCTAGAATTTTTTAAACAATGGATCAGGGACAGGCAGAGACAGGGCTGAGGGGGCGGCCTGCAATATTGATGTGTCTTATAAGGTCCCAGAATTGGAACGGCGTAATACGGGCTGTCAACAGGGCAGATTGTGCCGTAAAAAACATCACGGCGCTACGTGTCCACCCACTACTCACAGCTTTGTAAATATAACAGGCTTCTAAGAGGAAAGGCTATTTCGTCATGGGGAAGATTATCTGTATTGCTGAACAGAGGGTTTTATCATGAAGGATTCGAGCAGCTGAAATGAATAGAGCTGCTGTAATGAACTGCCAGGCTCGTTCCCTGACATTAGCTGCCCAAAATGGATGGCACCTTGGGAGTTTGTTTTAGAGCTGAGGGTTTTCTTTAAAGCTTTAAACCCTCAGGTCTTGTAGACAGGACTACTGTGCTTTGAACCTGAGCTCCTAAGTGTGACAGCTTTACTGCTTCGTGCTGGTTAAGGTGAAGTTACATGCTAGCAGGCGATTTGCTTGTCTGATTGATCTGATCTTATCTGGGTATGTTCCGTCAGGGTAAGAAATGCTGTCATTAGGTGAGTCACGCAGCATTTTAGTTCGTGTGCAGCAAATTAAAGAGTCAAATGTCTGATTTATTCCTAAACAGATAACCACTGGTCTAGTAAGCCTCTTTAATGAATTTAACATTGAGTAAAACAATATATTTTTATTCTGCAGTATTAATACCTTTGCAAAGTGACTGTTTACAGTTTTAGATTTTTATGTCATGGTAGAATTCCTCAATTAATCTTCCAATTTTCCACATAGATAGTTTATTGCACAGAATTTCAGTATGAAACCTCAAAGCCAATTTAAAATCAGGCTGGATAATAATCCCGGGCAATATTCTACCACTAGGAAACCTTCAAATTAAAATGATGCGAACAGGAAATGGGCGCTTGTAGCTTTTAAAACTCATTCACATTCATCATTCATGTCGTTATGTGGTCTCACCAAACTCTGAACAAATGTCCAACCACTGCTTGTAAGTTCATAATAGCTATTTCATATTCTTGCACAGGAGGAGCACCTACAATACAGACCCTTAAAAATAGTGACCCTTAAAAAGATGCATTACAGTATTAACACAAAAGCTGCACAAAAAGATAACAATCCCTGGCTTTATTCTACTAAATGTCCTAATAATGTTACACATTGTCCTTCCCAGTGTAGATGTTACAAAACCACCCAGTGATACTCATAGGAACACACCATTTTAGTCACGACTTTAAACATCAGTTTGATATCTTGATGATATCTTCTTGAGTTCTATATGAGTTTGACCTGAGTGAAATGGCCCACATTAATTATCCGGGGATGATGGATTTGTAACATTACATTTCACTGTTAGTTCGACGTCACTAATATGCTAACCCTCCACCCTAAATGTGTTTTTTCACGTGGTGTTAACAATACCCAGCTGTGCTGAAAAGTACAGGACAGACACAAGCCGATCGGGCTTATGGCTGGCACAAGGCATTCTGGGAGAAATACTTGTTCCTGGAAGGTTTCATGTGATTTATGGTATCGTTCACGTTTAACAGCATTCCTTTTTTACCGCTTTGGGGACCTACTGTTGTGTATTTCTTTTAGATTCCATGTATTATTTATACATGCACACAGAGAGATGGATTTGTTAAAATATTACATGGAATCGGTTGTGGAGGTGTATGTCTTTGTTTATATAAAGGTGCATTGAGACCTGCTGTGGATCAGCTCTACTTTTCAGGACTTCCTATTTGGTTAATGATGTCACACCCCCTGCCGGCCCCACCGTGGGGCCATGCAGGTCCTGTTAGCATGACAGCTGCTCTGGCAGTGTCTAGCTGTGACACGGCTAGCGTGTGGGGTTTAAAACTGCCCCACGCTGACTGCAGTGATGAATTCCAGAGGATTTGTAATGTGACACAAGGGGGGGTCTTTTCATTTAATGTGTGTGCATGCGCTAAGGTTTAGTCTTTGGGGGATGCAAAGTGAGGCCCTGTGAGATCAAGCCTCCAGATCTCAGGCTTTATCGTTGAGCTGCCCCTCCGCAGCGACTGAAAATCACCCGAGTGCTTCTGGCAGTCCCGACAGACACCTTCTGCATTTACGCGCTTATTGCCGGACTTCCTGAGAGAGTACGTGGGTATCGCGTCCTAAAAAATGATCCCTAAGATCCCATAGATCTTTGGGGTTACGAATCCGTTTGATTCCCATTATCCCTCAAGGCAGCCTGTGTGAAACATTAACATCACTGCCTGTGAATATTATCGGCATCTGACTTTGAAGAACCATTCTGGTTATGTGACCCCAGTCTGTACAGACTCCCTGTCCTCTTCGGCATTAATATTAATCAGTGTCGTTTTTTTTCACCAAATTCCTTCCTGACTGGATCATCTTTATGTAGCTTCATATTCTAACCAATCCCTGCTGTGTAACTGGGTCCAGATATTGTAGATCCTCCCCCAGAACACAGTTGTACCAGGTCTAGGGCAGCTTTGGTGGTCTGCTACTGGCCAGCTGATGCCTGGGCTGGATTGTGATTGGCTGAAATATCTTGTCAGATCCTGCCTCACCTCACGCCCACATCCATCCATGCCTGCCTCACCAATGCCTTCCCGAAAGATCTTCGTTCCATTTGATTCCTTCATTTTCCATGCATCAAGATTTCATGGCTTTGCTGTTTTAAGGAGCTGTTATTCAATAAGGCATAAAATATTTAGGCGCAGCCTTGCTGCTGGCCATTTTTCACTTGCTGTTCACGCCTCATATCGATTCGGAGTGTACGTTTCTAAGCACGGTGAGAGCAGCGCCTGTGACGTGTCGGTTAGCATCTCTCACTTTTGTGCTTTTTTTCCATCCCTCCTGCACCAACACATTCTGTCGGCACTTTGGCAGCACGTGAAACCCTCCCCCATGAAACCCGAGCCACCTCACACGGTACAGTCACCCCAAACGGAGTGTCCGAAAGCAGACAGACTGTCCAATAGCAGACAGACTGTCCAATAGCAGACTGATGACTGAGACAAAAAAATATTAGGAATCATTCATGCTTCACTCTTATTTACAATTTCCCCCTTATGCATTAATTTCAATGGAGGCTACTTTACAACAAACAACATAAAAAGGCTCTTTCAGATTCATACCAGCTTATCCCTTCTGAGATAAGAAAACCCCCCCAAGTACAGTTTCATTATGATATATTGTTTAATTTAGGGGTACAAACCCATGACGTATCCAGCCCCGGACACTGGTATGAGAGGGAAGCGAGTTGTCTGGTTTTCGACCCCATGCACCTCCCATGCACCTCCCATGCACCTCCCTGTACTTCTCCCTGAGACTTTCACACCCTTTAGCCTTTGGATTCTCTGCATTGACGTCACTCCCGGTACAAGAAAGACGTAAGCCTCCTCCACGCATCTCCAGCAGACGAGGAAGCAAGGATGAGGTCGGCTTTGAGGAGACGACTGCTGGGTTCTCCATGTGACAGGGCCACAAGTCCACGCGTTCGCAAATCTGCATGCAGGACGGGGGCTCTGGCAGATGCTGCCTCAGGATGCAGGAGGAGATGCTCTTCTGTCAGGTGGTTCATGGTGGAGATGGCTGTCCCGTCCCAACCCCCTCCCAGAACATCATGGCAGATTTTATATAATTCTAGTAACCATTCGCCACTGGTTATGAAATCTCTTATTTTGCAGGGAAAATGTCAGAGAAGGAAGGACGCAGGATGACACCTTGGAAGGAGAGAATCGTGGATTTCCTGAGGAAGTGCACGTCTGCTTCTTCACATGCCGTCTCTGCAACCCCTCCGTCTAGCAGGGGTACGATTCCAAGCCCCTGGGGGTGGGGGGGGGGGGGCTGTATCTTGGATGACTCATTTTCAGACGTTTTCTCAGCTGAATTGAACACCAGTCCACCTTCGTGTGAAGGAGGCCTGCCTTTCCATCAGAGCTTTCCTGCTGGTGTTGCACACTGCTCCGCAGCATCCAGCTTCATGGTCGGGAGGCTGGGAATCAAGGTGATTCCACCTGGAGCAGATCTGATCCCATCTAGTTGAGACATGACTCAGGCCATTTTTATAAAAACTGACAATGTGCCCTGAAGCCGATAGAGAAACCAAGAAAAGGCCTATCTTACACATTGCTAATTAATCAGACATGATTACTGTTAATAATACTGAGAAAAAGCCCATTAGCTTCATTTCTATTCACTATTGGTTTGTAAATCATCAAAAGAGACCATGTGCCTTTTGTTAGAAGTGTCTGATGTCTGGTGCTTTCAAAATGAGTTCCCTTTAATGTTGATTCTTCTTCAAGGGAGTTTTTACTGTTTTACTGGCCATGTCTTTGTACATATAGGCTCCGCTGTCTGCGTCTGAGCGGCTGAAATCGCTCATTTTATGGAAGGAAGTTTGTAGAACGTCAAAAGAAGCCCCTTAATAGGAATTTGGCTGCGT
>JAODKE010000088.1:7331590-7348269 GCA_026779605.1 Mormyrus hasselquistii
AAGGAGTTATTTTGTCCTTATTTTGCGTCATTTCCCTCAGCGAATCCCCTCATTGCTCCCTCATGAATATGCAGCAGGAATCTCAGCTTTTTCTCTTTTGAAAGAGTCTTTATTTTTCATTTTGGCTGGTTTTTAAAAGAAGATCCAGAAAGATGGATTTTATAGTGAATTGTATTGAGGAGCTCTAGTTTTATAGAGCTTCCAAGTGACTCTGCTCCGGTCCGGTCCTGGTCCGGATCCCCATATCGCTGCCTTCTCTGTGTGTGCATGGCTGGCCGTAGAATCACGTCGGAACCGACCCGGATGCCATCATCAGAGCATCCGAGCCCCTCTTGTAACGGTGCCGGGCCCCCTCTCTAAGTCCGCAGCGCCATCCTAGCTTGTTAGAGCCCCCTCTGGGCCGGTCCCGTGTCTGTGGTCGGAATACCGGCCCCCTCGTCCTGCTTCTCCCCCCTCCTACTGCACGCTGGATTACGATTCATCGGGGGGGGGGGGAAGGGGGGGCAGGGGGTTAGGGGGGTAGTGTCATCCAACCAGGGGGAGTTTCTTTAAGGGGTATAAATCCTGGCGGTCCATTGAGACGCGTTCATCTAAAGCAGGGGTCTCAGAGATCCGGCTCGCGAGGCAGTTCTGTCCAGCATGTGATATGTTTTTATAACATTGCTAAATCTGTCCTGCATATCCATGTTTCGTTTTCTACAGAGGATAGAAACAATGTAACTTCGTTCTGCTAATCAGCGGCCGTGAAATCGACATCAAGCTTGGTAAATTTTGCCGTCACCTCATCGAGTGGCTGGCTGAAGCTAAAGATTACCTAGCTAGCGCTCTCCGGGTTGCTTGAGTTTGAGACCCCTGGTCTAGACCTGACAGGCCTAACCTGGCAGCCGTAAGCGGCCAGCGGCCCACCGGCCCCTGACCAACGTTATAACCAAATTGGTGACCGCGGTCCTCGGCACTCTCCACCCCCAGGCGGACCGAGCTCCCACCGGCCGGCGCTCCGCCTCTCCGGACTGCCCGCTGAAAGCCATATCTCGTACTTGGGCGGTTCCCCGTTCGCTTTCCGTTATATCCAAGGAAAGGCGCTACACTGGGCTCATAGCAACTCTCCAGATTGATGAAGTGTTCCTTTAAGGTCACGGCTGAATGGATGTGGTTTTTCTGCTGAGACTCATCAAAAGAGAGCAATTAAAAATGAATGGGTAGAATCTCCGTGTCTGGGTGTGTAAGTGTGTCATCCTCTGTGTGATTCTCTTCCCACTGCTGGCTGGGTTAGGGTTAATGGAAAAACTGATATACAGACTGATATACAGGGTTACAATGGTCCGTGCTACGGTATTTCAACTTTGCGAAGGGTATGATTATTAAATGAATTACAGGAGATATTCAACACTTTATAATAAAAAGGCTTTGTGTTAATAATTTTGCCCTACTGTAGGCTAATGTAGATGTTATAAGCATGTTTAAGCTACGCTAGGCTATGATGTTTGTTAGGTTTTTTTTTTTTTTTTTTCGATATTTATTGGAATGTAAACCCGCTGTAACCCTGGGAGCATCTGTATAAATATATAACAGAAGTACGTTATGACATTAACATGCTCCAAGCAGGGCATGGTGATGTCATCTTTATGAAGACTAAGGGTGACATTCCCCCATGGGCCTGAGTGGGGCGACACTGAGGAGAGCTCCCCCGTAAAGGGGCTACGGTGCATATGGGGGTCGGAGGAGGCATCCCGCAGAGCCCTGGGGAGCGGTCCTCTGTCTGCTGCTGACAGCTTTAACCGCCCCCGCCTCGGTTCATTGCCTCCTGCTGGATCGAGGTAGCCTGACAGTAAATCCCACCCCGCCTGTTTTTGTCCCAAAACCCCCCCCCCCCCCCAGCACTAAAGAAAGGTTGGTGTTTCTCGTGTCACCAGGGGTGTGGGTGAGGACCCACTGACTATTCGACGGGGTTCGAAAAGCCACGGGGCAGGAAGGAAACGGACCACAGGAGGCCTCGGGAGAAGGTGTCGATGTGTCTTCGGCTCAAGATCTAACTGAATCCCTATTCAGCAGGCCTTTGCCTTCAGGCAGTGGTGAGACTGTCATCAGGCCACAGAGGAACCAGGGGGAAAAAAAAGTTGTCCTGTGTAGTTTACATTTTATCCACCAGGTGGCAGATGTGCTCACTGAAAGTGCAAGAGGCAGGCTTGAAAAGTGTATCTCCCGGTGACGGTCCCATTCATGGAAAGCATACACAGAACTGAATTCTGATTTGAGATCAGATTTGATGAGTGTCGTAACACTATTCATCCAGCCTTCAATCAAGACTGCTTATCCTGCTTGTTTGCAGGGTTACACATTATTCTGTCCTCATTTAAATTATGTAAAGCAGAGCAGAGCCGCGCTGACTTATTTAGTGAAATGCATGTCTCGTGTGTCAAAGTCTAGGGAAATCAGTCTGAAACGCGGAGCTTCTTTTACTCCAGTGACATATCTAGGCAGATGGTTTCCCCCTCGCTGCCGTCAGCTGTCTACATCACATCTCTAGTGTAAGTACTCTGAATCTGTGCCAACAGAACGTATACGTGTTTGTAAATTTTACAGGTAGATCAGCAAAGCCCTTTGAGAAGGAGCTTATAGCTCCTGGTGTTTGTTTGTAAACCTCGGTCTATGGAGCTCCTGAGGTTTTGCCTAGGTTGTTAAAGTTAAGTACCTGGCTTGACCCCCCCCGACCTTCTGGCTGTACATTCACTATCAGGCTGTGCTAGTCAGTGGTCTCCAGACAAACCTCAGTGTCCGTTGGGAGCTTCCATTCTGCATGGCCACTCAGACCTTCCCAAGGTTTGTACTCCTGGCATTTTAAGCTTTCCATTGCAAATCCATCACAAACAGTAAGCTTTGTTTGATGATTATTCAGCTTCTGTTTGCATCCTGTTCGGCTGTTTTACACGTCAAGTAGGGTTCCATTTGTTCATGTCAGGTACAGATGTATTGTAATACTCATGACTTATTTGAACCTGATTTTTTTTAAGTTGTTGGCCTGCTCTGCTCTGCTCTGCTTTGTCTTTTTGGTCCTCTGCATGCCTGTTTATTTTTTATTTTTTTTGTTTTTAATCCTACTGTCCTCTCCTGTTCTGTCCCGTCCTGTCTCACTCCGTACTGTTCCGGCCTCCTTCCGCGGGCCGCTCTGTCCTTGTACTCTCTCTCAGCCCCCGGCAGGCTGCGCTAAATCGGCAGCGAGGCACAGGCTGGCTGCGAGCCCGGCCCGGGCGGTGCCCCCGCCTGCACACACTCGCACCGCATCCACTGAATGACCGCGCCACGGGCGCCGCCGCCGCTCCAGACCCCTCCGCGGAGATGAACACCTGTGCTGAGCAGATTAGCTCCCAGTTAGCTGCTGTCACTCCGAATCCCGGGGCTCGCCAAGGGAGAATGGCCACACTGCCATCGGGGAAGGATTTAACCACATCCCCCCTGGCTAACTTTAAACAGAAACTTAAAGTATAAATATTAACACTTATAAAACTAAATGTATATGTGGATATATGCCAGGGGAAGGGATTTTATGTGAATATTTGAGATAGATCCCAAAATAACTAGATCTACTGCTGGTAAACTTATTTGCCTTAAATCCCAAATGTCACTCACATACATTATGTTTAAGTCAAGCATCAGTGAACAGGCAGGGGGCCTGGAACCACACAGGATTCTTAGGGAAGACAGTTCAGAGGGTAGAGGTCAGCTGTCAGGGTTAAAAGGCCAGCCATGCCACTTGAAGCTATGACCTTCCAAAGAGGCACATATGACTAACCCACTGAACTACTCACTACCCTATATGATAAACACCAGCCTGCTGTTTCAAGCTGCAGAGAAAAGCACCGTAACTGAGGTCACCTGACGTTATACTTTCTACGGCACCCGGCGCGGTGGAATAGCGCCCTAAGTGGCCATTACTCCCTGGAGTCTTGTACCTACCTGTCACATGGAACTTGCATTAATAGCATAGAGGTGTGGACTGTTCTTCTTCACATTGTGGGAAGAAACTGAAGAAAATCCACACAAACATATGGAGAGCTTGAGTCTTCAGCAGCGTGTGGCATCATGCCCGGAGATTTTTCTTACGCTTCCTCCAGCAGAGGGCACAGTAGCCATCAAATAATAAAGGATGTGTTGTGTTGTTTTGTTCCCCCACAGTCTGATCAGACAGTTACTGGCCAGCTCCATTTCAATGTCTGGTTCATTCTGAAATTCTGCTCGCAAAAGATGGCAGTTTCCTAGTTCTCTGTAGGTGGGTAGGGCGGGTGCCTTTATTTTTTATTTTATATTTATATTGTTTTTTTGACCCCTGAAAACATGAGTGACTTTTGACAGGAAATCCAATGTAAATTCCACACATTAAACCACACCTTTCTTACCGGTTTTCTGGTGAGAAGGTAAAGTGACGAATAGAAAATTTTTCTGATTAATCGATTAACTGCCTTTACTTTAGAAGTTACCTAAAATCACTTGTTCTGCGCATCCACTCTCTACTCATCCAGTTGGGGATCACTGAGGATGAGGAATTACATAAATGCACACAAATATAGTTAAAAATGTCTTACCATGTCAACTTATTGTGATAGTTGGGCAATCATTTGCCCAGCATGAAATACAATAACATTCTCTTTCATAACATCTCCTTTTGGTATTCTTTTGTAGCAGTAGAAGAGAATGTTTTGGACTGGAAAGTCTATGAAATTGATGTAACTGCCATTAATAAATAATGCCAGTATGCAGATTTGTCTCCTCGCTGAACAAAATGGCACCTTTCTCCGACGGCAGCGACGATGGCTTTTGTGGGGCTCGTGTGTGCAGATCTGATACGGAAGGCATAGGCTGGTGCTGCGACGCCTCAGAAAAATCGAAGCTCTTGTGGGCATTGACATATGAGTCATAGCCGTAATTGGCAGGAATATAGATCCATTCAGTCTGAACATACCGACCTGAAAAGGGCTTTTCGAAGTAATTCTACTTTCCCGGAAAATTATCAGTCCATAATGAAGACAAACTAGTGGGCAGAGATGAGCTTGGTGTTTTCTGGCGTCTTCCAGCCCCCTCCTGGAACCCAGGCCAGCAACCTTCAGGATGTGAGCCCATGTCCTTAATCTCCATGTCACCTGCTGTCGCCCTGTGATTCGCTAAAAAAAAACCAAACATCCGTAGCTATGTCATATTCTTTTCACTGGGTACTCCAGTGTCCTCTCATAATCCGCAGGCATTCTGTTATTGTATCTGCCCCTGTCTCGTTCCCTGTGCTGCCTAGTATAGCGCCCCCTTGTGATGCCATGCTACATTGGCTACTTTGGCTAAGTAGTTAGAAAATGGAACATGCTTTGATTAAATTGTTTCTCATTGTGCTGCCTGGTCAGAGACAACTGTCACTGATACGTCACCTCGATGGATGGATGGATGGATGGATGGATGGATGGATGGATGGATGGATGGAAGGAATTTTGGAGGTCACCTGATTCTGTTGACAGGCTTGACTGGCTGCATTTCCAGGCCCTGACCAGCAGATGGACAGCTTTCTCTTTCAATGAGCTCCCTGCAACACATTTCCCCCCCCCCCCCCCACACACACACACACACACACATTATTTCCAACTCAGGAAACAAACACTCCATTCTCATCACGAGCAGTCACATGGGACCTTTGGTGAGTTTAATCCTTAACACCTATTCTGCAGGATGAAGGATGATTGGAGATCACCAGGTTGGGGGGTCCTGTCCTTGGCTCTCTGCTTTATGACAGGAGGCTCTCACTCCTTTAATCTGTCAAGCGGGGACATTTCTAAGTTGACCATATACTGTATTCCTCATGAATGTCCTGTTCCCCATTTGATTACAAAATGGGCTTGTGTTTGTCGTAATTTGAGCTGAATGGACTGTGACAGAGTTGTGGGGGAAACCGTATAGCCAGCAAAAGCTAAGCGAGTGTGCACAACATCATCATCCTCCACACTTTCAATTTGGAGAGAGACGTGGCGATGTGTAGAGGGTCCGCCAGCCACTGACACAAAAGATGTATGCTCACAAGACTGTTAAAACATGTTGTACACTGGTTCTGTCACCACTGCAGTGACAGCAGAATTTCCATCACCCTCCCCAACCACCCCGTGTCAAATACATAAGCGAGTTAATCGTCCTTCATGAGCTCTGATGCATCATCAAGCTGCCTGGTAACATGCAGAATAATCCAGTGCCTTTACACCTACATACATTGATCGTTTTCAGATGTCAGTCACACTGTATTGGGTCATTTCATCATCTGTCAGCCATTTGTCAGGAGGTCAGAAAATGTCAGCAGCCCGTTTTGTTTTGTTTTGTTTTTTCTGTCCAGAACAACCCAACCCAACTCAAATGTCTGTCCAAGGTGGTTCTGGATACACTTGGGCCAGAGCCTTGAATCTGTCATGGACCACTCTTGGAGATCAGAAAAGGCGTTGATTGAGTCATTAACTGCTAAAGCTCTGATAAATCACAAAAAGACCTACTATACTTCAGGGCATCCAACTCTCACACATCTGGCGTGACAGCCGCATTTCCAGACTCACGCTCACGCAAGAAATCTTACGGCAAATCTACTTTATTCCATTATAAACCTAATATTAGCTACATCAAAGGCGTTGAGGTAGTTTTCAAATCCCACAGACTATTTACAAGGTCGCAAAACTGTTACATGCAAAATCTCATACCAGCCAGCTGACCAAAGTTACTAACCCTGATACTTTCCACATATGGTTATACATCACAGCAGATGGAAGACCTTTAGCGGTATTTAAACTGCACAGTGTATTTCATATTTCATTAGTTACAGTAACAATACTGTCACATTAATGTATCCCTGTTCTCATACCTGAACTGCCTGCCGTTCAGGTGGATCTCTGTATGTGAGTGTGTGTCTTGGGTTTAGAAGAGGCAAGCAGATTTTCCATCCCAGTGGCTTCCACCCCATACAGACATAGATCAGCCCACTGCCAGCAGCTCTGTGATGATGACATGTTGGGGGCGGAAACCCCGTCACAAGCCAGCTGAAGAGCCGGTGCCACCACACGGGCAGCGCCGCACAATCTGCTCCGTGTCCTTCATCCCTCATGTTTATCTATTTGTCTCTATGTATTTGCACTTCCCGACCTTACATGAAAACACTCGTCCTCAGAGTCCCAAACCAGCTATCCGTGTTTCCAGATTTCTGCCTGATTTTTGAAGTCTGTCATTCACTTGTGGGTCACCCCTCAGTGGTTCACTTTACTAGCTGTGTTTTATTATTATAAATGTTCCATGTACTTTAAATGGTAATTAGATCATGACTGAGCTTGGTGCTGGAAAACATCAATACCTTTCTGACCTGTCTGACCCACAATAGTCTGTTTACAGAGGAGTGCACTCCTCTGTTAATTAGTGTTAATTACTTTGTTTAGGCCTAATGTTAGAATGGTGGCCTATTTTCATCTGAATATATATGAACTGGTCTTTAACAGTAATAGACAGTCATTGATTGTGCTACTTGCTGTAGACCAATTACTGGGTTTGTTATACAGTCTGGTTCTGAGCATGTTTATAGTAAAGTGAAATGACCTTCCATAACAAAGCATGAGTCCTTGGATCAGCCAGTAGTAAGTATGTACCTTCATAAACCAGCCAGCATGGAGAGACTGGCCCAGATCAGCCAGTGTGGAATAAACCCCATAGATCAGTCAGCATGGAGCAGCTGGTCCAGATTAGCCAGCACAGAATAATCCTCATCGAAGCCGAAATCAGTCAATGTGGACCAACCTCTAAGGTTCTAGTAGCTAGGCTACGGCAGCTGTCTCAGAACAGCTAGCAAGGATCGTTCTCCCAGGACAGCTAGAAAATATTTGTTTGCCTAATCAGTTTGCAAGCAGCAGAGGGCATTCTGGGACATGGGCAGCAGACTCTGTTTCTCCACACCCATAGCATGGTCTGGCATGGGCACCCAGCCTTCCACTGGTACAGTGAAATCATGTGGTTGTGGTGGCCTGCCTGCGTAAAGCCAGAGGGACCAAAATCCAGAGGAGAGCCTAGGCAGACTAAATCAGTCAGGCGCCTTTGTGTTTTGGATTCTTGCCGCTCCTGTTCCATCTCTGTGTAGGTGACCGTGCATCCAGTCTGGTAAAACAGAACCAGCATGGCAAGAAGGTTTCCAGACCATGACAGGGACAAGGTTTGTCCACTGCTGCACCACAGAGAAGCTGTAGCACTGAGCTTTGATGGACTAACCCAAATCCCTCATTATGAGTCAAGCCAAAACACAAGAACTCATAGAAGTTGGCAGGCTTGAAATTAGGAACCACAGCGGACCTTAATTACAGCCGAGCGGGTTTTAGCAGCGCTGCCGAGTTTTCTCAGGCCACACCTACATCGAGCGTTTTATTGTTACCACTTTCCAGAGACTGCAGGATCACAAAGGCCTCAGTGTAGCTGGCCAGTGTGTAGCTGCCACGTCCGTTTGCTTTGGAAAAGACACCAGGGGAAAAGTGAGGAAGCCCTCTGTGTTTCTGGGCCTGGCCAGTCGACAGCTCCAGGTATTTAACGGGTCAGGGACGCTATCACGACCACAATATTTTCAAAACGTCGGCAGGTTCGCCGGGGCAGCCGAATGGAACACTGAGAAAGCGAAAACCTATCCTGTTATTCTGTGGACAAAGGCTCCTGAGACGTGCAACACTTTTTTTCGTTTTTCCTGGCATTCGTGCTCCTTTCAAGACAGCTGGGAAGACAGTTTTCGACTGCATGATCTAAATGAAAAGGGTGACTCATCCCAGACAGAAATCCGTTTGTATCTCTTTCCATTCAAAACACATGGCATTTGCAGGTCTAGAAACTGATGTCGCCATTTATGTGGCACAAACACGTGTCCTGTAATGAAAAATAACTTCATCGCTCTCCTAGTTTGCAGTGTCTTTGAATTTGATGTGCCATTTAACATTGTTACATCAATTTATGGTTAAAGGGGTGAGGTTTTTGGCACAGGAAACGTTCCCCAGCTTTTGTTCTGTTCAGCTCAGTTGAGGACTGCTGATCACAGTTTATGATGGTTCCTTTGAGGAGATTTCCGGGGGTGTTATTCGTTAGGAGCTTGACAATACTTCACAGACCATATTTTCAGGCTCAGCTCACATGATTACAAAGTCCCTTCCCCTCGCTGGTTGCCACAATCTCTTGTCCCTCCTAGCAGTCGGAGAACACATGTATCTAATTATCCTTGTGCACCGTAATGTATTGCAGACTGGTCCTAGGAGAAGATAACGAGATGGCCATGATCATTTGCGCTGTGTCATTATTCATTCTGGGTGATCTGGAGTGTGTAATGTCCTAAGACGGGGGGCGGGGGCGCTGGGGTGTTTGGTGGACTTGAAGATGCTAGCATGCTTTGTGATTGTTCTGACAAAACTTAGGAGAATATCAAGAGTGAACAAGTGGCTGAACACTTCCATAAAATTAGCAGCATCTATTTGACGTCTGAATTAAATTAAGCATCAACTATTAACAACTGTGGAGTCTTTCATTTATACAAACAATGAATTCCTTAGTGCTCTATCCCTGAAAATGATCACCCCAGGAATTAAGGTGAACTAAGTTTGACTTCTTTTCAAACTTTGGTTAGGTACATGTGTTTTTTTTCCACAAAACCATTTGTATTGTTTTTCATGTTCATGTGCAACTGAGTCCTTGAGCCTTTGTCCCAATCAGGCTATAAGGATCATAATGAGGCTATAAGGATCATGTGTAAGATCCAGGTTATGCTCAAATAAGGAATACATGTTTAGATCTATCTATCTATCTATCTATCTATCTATCTATCTATCTATCTATCTATCTATCTATCTATCTATCTATCATCTATCTATCTATCTATCTATCTATCTATCTATCTAAACTCTAGTGTCTAGTAGCATATATCAACCCGTCTGCTATTCCTAAATGGAAGAGCCTCATTTTGCTGTGTGGCAGAACAGTCAAAGCCAAGTGCTTGAGTCTAGCTAACTACCCTGGAAGAGGGCCGAGCGGAGCCGTGAGAACGAGCTGCCTCAGATCCTTCAAAGGGTCGCTTGAGGCCAGCGCTCTCACCCCTGTGCCTGGGGCTGTTTATGTGGAGTATATATTCTGCTGTGGCTCTCTTTCTGCTTGGTCGAGGAGCACGTCCTCTGTTTCTGTAGGTCTTCCTTACAAATGTTAAATGGTCTAGGGGTTCTGTAGGTGAAAGCTCATCCACATTCCATGTAGGTCTATGGGTTTCACAGCATTTTGTGGGTCGTTTTTGGGAGGACAGAGATTTAGGGAAATTGTTTCCCTTTTTTGTTTCCTTTTTGTTCCACAGAGTGAAAAACACAACAGTGAAAACACTCAAGGCTATCAGCAGCCAGATTTAAGCTCACGGATGAAGCCGATTACCTCAGACGGGTCCTCCGCTACCTTCAAAGCAAAGCAGCACTTTGAATTTGAATGAAGTCACCGGCAATCGCCTGTCCGCCTAAAAGGCAGGCGTTTGTGCCTCTGCTTAAGTTCAGGGCGGCAGAGGGGAGCTGATAAGCACCATCTCCGCGGTTCATTTCACGCGGTCGACCCAGATGGAGCCCTTGTCCCTCGAGGCTTTCAGAAAAGGGCCTCGTGGCCTGATAAGACTGAGCGTGAAGCTGGACAGCAGCTGTAGATGAGGCAGATTATAGCTGTTTGTGATGAGGGGATGTGAAGGACCCTGCCAAGCCTGGGGGGGGGAAGAGGGCCGACAGCTGCCAGGACGACACTGAACGTGTGGAGGAACCGGAAGGTAAACAATGATGCAGGGATCTGTGAAGGTCTTGAAGGTGGCTGAGTCAAGGCTAGCAGGGAGCCCTGCTGAATGTTACCTTTAAGGAACATAACCTGAGATGCTCCTACTGAGCTCTATGCAATGCTGGTCAACCCATTAGAAGACATAGGCGGAAGCCTAGGGCACCATCTTCTGAGGGGCACCGGCTCAGCAAACAATTGGCACCGCCCCCAGCAAGCTTGCCTGAGGCTTCATGAATGGGTAAAACTTTACCCTTCAAAGAAAACCTTGGGTTGACCCGGTAAATGCTGCGAGTTGTGATCACGTGAATAAGCAATGATGTCTGACAGTTAAAAAGTAATCCCTTAGTCTGTTTAAGCTTCAAGGCAATTGAAACCTGAATTTCAAAGAACCCGACAAATGTGCATGCTAATATCTGATAACGTATGTTGGCTTAAATGCCACAGTGTAATGATTAATCTTATGACCCAACCCTATTCTATATAATTATATAGTTATGTGAGTAATATAGTTATGTGAGTAATAAGCATGTTATAAAACAATTTAAAATATTGCCTTAAAACGTGTATCTCCCATAGTTAAGACATGAGAGAGGGAAGGTACTGACCTTATGATGGACTGTATAATCCAGGGATATTTTAATGTCTAACGTGTGAGCTAGTTTTATGAAGCAGTATGATGTGCTTTTAAATTTATATTTAAAATAAACTTCTTGCTGAAGAAACAGAACGTCAGTGGGAAAACAGATTGGGGGTGTAATGATAAGGTTTCTGTAATGTATTATTTACGAGGGAAGTCCACGAGAGCCATCGAGCTGATTGCACTTATCGCTTTAATTAAGCGGAAGGGAGGAGGCATTTATCTCGCTGGTGGTACGATTTCGTTTTGGATTCATAATCAGTCGCACATTGATTGTCTGGTAGTCGGAGCATGGGCTGATGTGGGGGGCGGGGGCTGAAATAGAGTGATGAGACAGTGGTGGGGGGGCCACTAATGACAGGGGAATTCTGGGGGATTGAAGGGGGCAAGTGTTTAAACACCACAAGACACCCAAATGTAGTTTTCTAACTTTAAAGGATCACTATATCAGATATTCAGTCAGGCAGGTAGCACTTTGTGAACACTGAACAGAACACAAAGCCAGGGTGGTATTATACCGCCCAGAATACCTGACTAGGGCAGGTACCACACTGCACAGAGCATCTGACTGGGGAAGGTATCACATTGCAGAGAACACCCAGCCAGGGAGGGTATTGGATTGTAAAGAACACCCGACTGGGGCAGGTATTACACCTCACAGAATACCTGACCAGGGCAGGTTTCTCATTGTACTCACTGAACAGAACACCAAAAAACAGGATTGGTATCACCCTGTACTGAATCAGGGCGGGTACCACACTGCACAGAACACCTGTCTGGGGTGGTTACCACACTGAACCATATACCCAACAGGGGCGGGTACCACACTGCACAGAACACCTGTCTGGGGTGGTTACCACACTGAACCGTATACCCAACAGGGACAGGTACCACACTGCACAAAACACCCATTGTTGTTATTTATTGATTGGCTCTGGTCGTAAAAGTCCTGCCGCTCTGTTTCTTAGAGATTTTAATAAATATCCTGATGGTTGTTGAGGTGATGTATGCATTGGGAGAAATCAATACCAGGCTAATCTGCTCTGTAACAACACGAGATAAGAGGGCGAGTGAGCGTGCCCAGTGACGGTTCTCTGTTTGAGCATGGAGGAAAGATTCATTTTCCGACTCTTATGAATAAACATGGGAGAAAGCGAATCTGTGCGAGGCACTCTCCCGTCCCGCCATCTTTCATGCTGCCGTATTTTATCGAGGCCTGGCTTTCAGCCCCGTGGCAGATGATGAGGATGACGTCACAGTGGATATCGAGCCTGGCCCGGTCCTCCAGGGCCACGGTGTTGTCTACAAGCGCCTGGGGCCATTACGCATGATCCCCATTAATCCTGGTTGTGGTGCACAAATACCATTAGACCACAGAGGGGCACAAAGGTTCAGAGGCCTAGTAAAGCCATCTTGGCTAAATCACCCGTCTAATGCGGGCCCCGTTTAAACCAATTAAAGCGCTGCCACCATGACTGTGCAGTTTGCCAGCGGCTGCTTTTTAATAACAGGATGAAATGGTTCTAATTGCAGTTGGCTGTTAATGCAGTCGGGGGCCATATCTAAGCCCGGCCACCACTGACGGTCACCTGATGAAAACACACGCCGAGTGCTTATGCGCATTTTTATATGTGAGACTTATCATAATGCTTGCAGAAGGTCACCTGCCCCTCAGTTATGATCATCTGTATCTGAGCTTTTTCCTAAGGAATAATTATTGAGTTGGGGTCATATAAAGCTTAAATTCATATCATTGCGGGGATTTTAAAGAATTTAAAGCAGATTCCTTCCTTCATTTAGCTGCACATCCCTGGTGCTTTTAAAGCCATCTCCTTTTTAATTGCTTCTAAGTTGCTGGAAAAATCCCAGCTGGAGAAGAACGTATGGCTCCCGGCAGAGTACCACCTAAATAAGCAAGGGTGTTACTGAAGCCATTCGTACGTTAAGGTGCTCTTATAGGTCCGTGTCTAAGTAAATAACACTCTGTTACTACACAAAAAAGTTGTACAGTGTGTGTGTGTGTGTGTGTGTGGAGGGGGGGGGGACAAAATGGACCCATCGTGTGGTAAAATCTGAAACTTTCTTACTTTGGGGGACATTTTTCAGGTCCGCATTTAGATATTATTATCAATTTTAGTAAAATTTGTGAATCAAAAAAAGTCTTGTATTTTGTTTAGTTATTTATGCATAAGGTTAGGGCTGATTAGGGGTTAAGGGTGTCATGATTGGCTTAGGGTTATGCCCTTAGAGAGGAATGGAAGGTCCGCATTTGGATAAGTGTGCGTGTTCATGTGCGTATACACTGTATGGTAATACTTCGCATGACGCCGGCTCCCATCCCTGTAATCAGTTGAGTCACAGTGTCTGTCAGGTGCCTCTACCTTAGGCATCAATAAAGGGTTAATAAAGGCCAGAGCCAGTCTCCAGTCCCCTATCTCACTTCAGCACTACACATTGGGGTGAATTTTAATTTAAAACTGTACTTACTCACAGATGATAATGTAACGAATGACCTTAATCTGGCAAGCAAGAAATCCGACTTAAAAAAAGTATAGTATTTTTTTATTAAAATTTGTTGAATGATTCAGCATAAGATCAGGGTGATATGTGCTGTTAATAACATTTTGTTTAATATTTCACTAAAATATTTTTTTAATACCTTCAAATGAAGAGAAGATCTTTCCAGGTTCTTGTTTACGGTAAAAGTGAACGACACGGTTAGCTGTGACAGTGAGCAGAACATTTTACTTTTGCTCAGATACATTAAAAATAAGCTGAACCGCAACACGGATATTTCAGAAGATGGTGATGTTTTGTGACAAACACTGGTGTGATGTTTCTAAGACACTGGCCGCAAATTAATTTGCAGCTCTGCCAGAAAGAAGCTACCATCAAAAACAAGAAATGATCCTGCGTCGGCCCTCTGTTTTCCGTAGATGGCCAAGCGCCGTCCGGTTCTTCATAGGAACTTTGTCATTTACCCTCCAGCAGGAACAGTTCTAGACCGTTTCATCTGTGGGGGTCAGACTGGGGCTAGTTCTTCTGTTACGACGACCAAATTGTTTGTCCACCTATTCCTCCTGTCTTCTTCCCTTACCCCCGATACTCGTTTGCCTTATCTTTTGTACCTGCCCTCTTGTTAACAATTCACAGCTGCCTCTTGTTTAGCCCTTTCATTAGCTTGTATTTAAATTCCTCCTAGTGTTGTCGTCATCAGTCTGGTCATTGTTGCTTATATGTGCTTCAGTTCCTGTGTGTGTGTTTTTTTTAAAACTAGTTTCCTATGGGGGTTTCCTCACAAGAAGCTTCATTTTCAGTCGTCCCTTTCCAGCTTACCATGATACCGAAGTATTTGATCTTAAAGTTCCCAAAGTATTACTTACACTAGATCACCAGTATTAAACTTACAGTAATTTTGAAAACTGATAAATTTATGCAATTCTTTGCAGTCACATTGTGCAGTTTTCACGGATATGTACCTCACTCTGATTTCTTGTTTAGACTGTCGAGCTTCTATAATTTTATAATCTATCTTCTGTAATCTATAGTTTTTTTTTTCTGTAGTTAACTTTGCTTTTCACCAGCTGAAGCAACTTGGCCACCCGCTGCACCTCCGTTAAGGGGCCGGCAAGAAAATATGCTTACTTTTGTGTTTCGCCTGTTACCACGCACAGAATTTTAACCCACATACTTAAATAAAAATAATAGTAATAATAATAATGCATTTATTTGATACCCAAGCAGCATATGACATTAGGGGGGGCATGGGGGGGGCGCGCCCCCCTGCCCGGCCCCCAGAACCATCCCTACCCTTTAGTGCAGTTGAATGCCAGGTGGTGAGGTCTTCCAGAATCAAACACCACCCAAATGCAGGCAAACGTTTGATTTGCACACGACACGTGCTGCCTGTGGAAATATCCCAACAAAATTCCGAAGCTGCCAGTTTCCTGTATCGGCTCCTGAATCGTTACCACGGTTGATTCCAAGAGCCGGATGCAAGGGAATCATTTTTATGGGAAAAGAGGTTAGAAAAGGTAAACATTTGATTTCCAGGGCAGCCTGGCGTCATGAGGGTCTGACGCTTCAGAGAGTGACTGCTTGAATATCGTGTTAGGGACCAGTTCCCAGGGATTTTTCAGACTGCACATCATAGGCAAACAGAACTGAGTTTAATGATCAGATGAAATGAAGATTAATTTCAGCAGACAGGCTGGCCAGCTTCACGCTTGGTGCTTGCGGAACATGTCAAGCACAGTGAAGAACATGGAGGTGCAAACAGTCTAGAATTATTTTGCATGTTCTTGTGTCCTTCTTGGAACCAAGGGAACTCAAGGGAATTTGAAATGTTACCAGGATAATTTTGTGAATAAATCCTCAGGCATAATAAGGTTAGAGATGGTTATTAGAGCATGACTACAACCCAGCTCGGGCACGGAGCTCTGCTAAAATGGTTAACAGAGTTGTTCTTCAATGGGAAGTTGCCGTCTTCAGAACCTGGATAGATCTAATGTTTGTGGTTTCCGCTGAAGAAAGCAGAAAAATATGGAAACCGGAAATCCGGAGCAGCTGGAGAGGTTCTCCATGGCGGGATGGTGAAAATGCTGAAGAGAAACACATCAGAATCTCATAAAACACTGCAGGAAGCTTCTTCCCAGTGTGACGAGAGCAAAAGGTGGCGAGAGTGACCTTCCCGTCCCTGCTTGGGGACGGCAAGGTGTCCTTCACCTATCCACGTTTCTGTTGTGGGTTCAGCTTTCTGTTTATCAAAGCAAAAATCAAGTGTTCCAGATTCATCATCCTTTGGTTTAGGGTGCAAATATGTATGTCAGTCTGAATAGTTTAAATAGACATGGGGTGTCGCTGCTGCTTGGTCAGTCGCAGGGAGGTGACTTTAATGTCCATTGTTCACCTTCTTCTGAAGCCGCCTCAAATCAGTTGATGATGATGGTTCTGTGTTTGTTTGCCTATTTGTTTATTATACGGATTGGTTTTGATGCTATTTTTAGCACGATCACTCCATGTCTTCAGAGACCTGAGTTCAATTCCCTGCCCCAGCTCTGCTTGTGTGGAGTTTGCATGCTCTGTCCATGTTGTCGGGGGGGAGGCGGGTATGCCCAGGTTCTCTGACTTCCCCACTGCAATCATACAAAGAAAGGTTAGCTGAGCTAAATCTGTTCAGCCTCAAGCAAAGGAGACTGAGGGGGGACATGATCCAGGTCTATAAGCT
>JAODKE010000088.1:7348369-7358418 GCA_026779605.1 Mormyrus hasselquistii
TCCTGATAACGTAGTGCAAGCTGAATCCTTGGGTTCCTTTAAATCAGAGCTAGATAAGATTTTAACAACTCTGAGCTTAGTAAAGTTCTCCCCAAGCGAGCTTGATGGGCCGAATGGCCTCCTCTCGTTTGTATATTTCTTATGTTCTTATCAAAAAACATGCTGTGATTTGACCCCCTTGTGGGTATGGAAATGGATGACTGAATTTTATGGGACAGGTTCTCATATGAGAGGCTCTCAGATACCCCATCTTAGTTAGGACCATCTGTCACTTGATTCTTCCTAGCATCCTCTGCTCGCGGCTGCTAATGCTAACATGCCCGCTCCATAGCTCTCCGGTCACCTGAGGTGAGGTTCCGTGGAGATTCCCTTCCTTTCAAACCTGGGGGAGCTGGGATGCTTTAAGGCGTCGGAGTGTGACTTAGTGTTGATGACCAGTTAAAACATGAGGATGGTTTGGATCGACAGCTGTGGCCCCCCCCACAGGATAAAGGCGTTACATCTAAAAAAGCAGTCCAGGATACCTCCAGCGGGGAACAACCCTCCTTCCAATGTTTGCTGTTAGCCAAACAAGGGCTCAAATCCACCCCACATGGTACACAAGCATCCAACCAGAATCTTTGTTATACAAAGTTATTCTCTTAGATTGCCTGTTTATATTCCGTCTCAAGTGTCTTGACCAGCTTTGAGCGCGTCTTCTCAAAGAGCCACTCAATCAGCCACGACCAGCATTCAGCTGACATAGTGCATCGCATTGCCCTTGCAGGGAACCAATCACATTCTTATCTTTTGACAGGTCGGACAGGCAAGATCTGCAGGCAGTCAGACTCTGAGAATACAGATCCGTAAGCAGCCAAAGGCTCAGTCTGCTTCAATAAGCACATTGAGTTCTGTGCTCCCCATACGAAAGTCTTTTACGCTCTGGCAACTCCACCGTTTCACAGTGCAATTCATCTACGTTTCATAGAAAACACTGTCTTAGAGGTACTAAATTAAAAATGAGATTAGACCCTCGCTCTGCTCATTGTGGGCCTTTCTAATTAAAGCTTAGAGGCAGCAGAGACATGGCATGGTGTGCTGGGTTGGGCCCAGCGGATTCACGCATACACCAGTGGGCGTGGCACTTTGGAGGCATGGTGGAAGGTACAGTAGACGATGAGCTAAATGAAGGTAGCCTGAGCGAGCTAAAGCGGATCTGAGCGCCTCTTATCGGAGAGGCACACGCGAGGGATTGCCGGGGCGAGGGCATTAAAACCTGAGGTGATTAGTGACGGCGAGAGACAGAGCGAGAGAGAGTAAGAGAGCGGAAGACAGAGGGAAGCTGGCGTGTAGGGTCTTGGCAGCCAAGTGAGAGAGGGAAGCTGATGGGTGGGTGAGTGAGAGAAGGTGAGCGAGTGGCGACTGAGTGAGGGGCGAGTGGCGGGTGAGTGGGAAGTGAGTGATAAGTGAGTGGTGGGCGAGTGGCGGGCGAGTGACGGATGAGTGGCGAGTGAGTGACGGGTGAGTGTCAGGTGAGTGGCAGGTGAGTGGCGAGTGAGTAACGGGTGAGTGTCGGGTGAGTGGTGGGCGAATGGCGGGTGAGTGGCGAGTGAGTGACGGGTGAGTGGTGGGCGAATGGCGGGTGAGTGGGCATAAGGAGTGTTCCACTGATTTCAAGGCAAAATTCAACGTCCTCCCCCCACTTCGCAGCCCCTTGTTTTCCAAACACACAATCGCTCTTGTCACATGCAGATGAGTAATGGGACATTTCACTTCCGCTCTGTCAAAATGGCATTTGCCTCAGAACGCTTTCATAACGCTTTCAGAACGCTCTCCAGATTTAGGTGTCTGTCTAACGGCCTGTGAAGTGGCGTGTCTCTCGCTTATACCCTCTGTGGTATTCACAAGTGGCCAGCGTAACATCGCAAGTGGGTGTGGTGTGGACGGGGGGGGCGCTTCCCTGATCGTCTCTTAGATGCCTGTGCAGAAAGAGGTCCCTGTATCAGCCTCTTCACTGTGTAGTAAGCAGGAACCCAGGGTCGGTGTATGATTAATCCTCATGACATCTGACTTTACAGGGACTTTACTAATGCAACGTGATCATGCGGTAAACGTCAGCTATTTGGCACCCTAGGCAAGCATCATCACTGGCGCCCCCACTGGGGTCGTCCAGCTGAATTCCAGGGTAACCTTCGGTTCCTGAGGAATATACTGGTGAGGAATTGAGCGCCAAGAGAGCCTCGGGATTCAAGGTAGAGAATCTGCTCTGCCTATCCAGGTGTGGAGTTGGGATTTCCTGACAGATTTAGGGTGATGTTCCTGTCCAGGAAGCTTCAGCGGAGCTATCAAACCAAGCTCCTGTAGGGAGCCCCTGCATGAGGACAGGAGGAGGTGCTTAAGGAGGAAAAGCAGTAGGAGAACATCTGTGTGGTTACGAGATTATGTTTCCCAACTCGCACACAATAAAAAAACTATTTCACCAACAACTTATTAAATACATTGTTAAATTATTAAATACATTATTAAATACATTGTTACATGAATGTATATTTTAATGTCATGTTAATTATTTTATGCAGTATTTCCTTACAGACTCAAACTGAATATAAATGAATTAATTAATCATCAGTCCCATCCTGAACGTATTTAATCCACGGATGGTTTAAAATTGAGAGACGCCTCTGTTCTTGTGATACCTTGGACTGCAGCTCATTTTGCCTTCAGCTTTCTAGGAAGTGCATCTTCTTTCAGTGACATATGTGACATAAAGAACGGCCAAGCCCCACGGTCATGGCACCAAAGATACATGTGAATATATCCGCTCGAATCCATATGCAGAGGGCTGTGGCCAGATTGCTGTTAAGCCTAAGGGCCAGAAAATACCCTCATTAGCAAAATAAATCCCCCCTTGGCCGTGGCCAACCCAACCGTCAAATAACTCCTTTTAAGAGGGGGCTGGCTCTCTCTTGAAGTGGTCACTCGCGGTGCTGATTCATAACTATACATCACGCCATGGTTGTTGTGTCAGTGTGGTCAGACCAGCAAAGCAAAGGGCTTAAACATGGCAGTAAGTGATAGAGGGAAATTCTATCAGCCAGCTAATTCACTGGTGGGTTTTGTTTCTGTGACGCCGAGGGAGCATTTCCATTAACCTCTGCTTCCTCTCGATGGACAAGGAGGAGGGGATGAGAAGAAAACAGTTTTAATTGTCCTTGGATGGCCAGCAAAACTCCCGCAAATCCTCTGCGGGTGCCGACACTCCCCTCAGCCCAGGGGGAGAACGTGGATGGGGTGGAGAAGCAGCTGCAGTGAGGGGGGATTTATGAACACCTGTCCGCCATGATGTACCATGTTTTCTCCGTGGTTGGAGATCCTATAAATCAGAGAAATGCTCAGGACTTGAATGACGGCCATGAAGAGCCAGACACATGGGTCTGAGACTTGAGCTGAAGCAGAGGGTCTTTCATTGGTCAGAATTAGTCGGTCTGTGTATCGGTCTATATCTCAGTCTCTAACTGTGTCAGTCTGTGTGTAAGTCTATATCTTAGTCTCTAACTGTCTCAGTCTGTGTGTCAGTCTGTGTTTCAGTCTATATCGCAGTCTCTAACTGTGTCAGTCTATGTGTACTGTAGGTCTATATCTTAGTCTCTAACTGTCTCAGTCTGTGTGTCAGTCTATATCTCAGTCTCTAACTGTGTCAGTCTGTGTGTAAGTCTATATCTTAGTCTCTAACTGTCTCAGTCTGTGTGTCAGTCTGTGTGTCAGTCTATAGCTTAGTCTCTAACTGTGTCTCAGTCTGTGTGTCAGTCTGTGTGTTACTCTGTGTGTCAGTCTATATCTTAGTCTCTGATTGTATCAGTAAATGCCTCAATCTGGGGGTCAGTATGCGTCTCAGTTTCTTGACTGTCTTTTGTCCTCCAGTTTCCATGCCCCTTTGTCCTCCTTTCTTTCACTCTGCTGTCCAATCTTCCTAGCCTCCAGTCCTTCTGTCGTCTTGCCTTTATATCTTCCTTTCCATCTATTCTTCCACCATTCAGTCTTAGTGTCCTTCTCCTGTCATTTTTACTGGCTTTGGGGGAATGAGAGGTCACCGAGAACGAGAACGAAATGCCCGTGTCTTATTAACGGAAGCATTTACTCTGTTGTCCTAGACACAAATTGCTCTCGTTTGAGAAACGCACGCACTACGGGGAACCGAGTCTGCGAACAAGCAGACAGACAGTAAACAACTTTATTTTAGTCATCCGTGATGCAAACCTCCAAGCATTCACTGCCAAGCAGTAAGTATAGCTTTTTAATAGATAATTTGACAGATTAATGATACACTACCCAGCCAGTAGGATGTTGGCAGAATATCTTTTCTAATCTAAAATTAGCACATGTTTATGTGACATTTGGTTCCATTTAGGTGAAACTGAGCATATTTCAGAGCTTTTCTGCCATTTATCATCCCTTTGCATTGTTGAAAATTCATTTATCCTTTTGTGTTGTCTTATTTTTGTCTGTTTGTCTGCCTTACACACACGGCACCTAAATTATGTTCCATTTGATATTTTGCCTAATTGCACTAAACCAAGGAGCGCAGCCCAAATTATTGTGGTGGGACTATTTCTGGACGGATGTCACCAAGTCCCTCGTTAGTGTTCCACTGGGATAACAGGCAGGGCGCCATGACAACGGTGGAGAGGAGGGGGTGCTCGTCAGGAGGGAGGCAAGGTGTGGGCCTCCTCGGGATCTACAGGGATCTCTGCGACTGCACCATACAACATCGTCACGGCGTCCCTACCTCTTTTCTGTGGTGACGAGGCCAGCATGACGGGCCACGTCCCAGGCCTGCCTTGTCACCCGCCCGCTCTCCGTGAAATTGGTTTTTCGTGAAGCATGTTGCTTAATATCATTACTGTTACTCAGCCATGAAGGTAAATATTATAATTTCTACAATAATTTGACAGCCTGTCACCTACTTGTCAGATGGAGTATTACACCAGGCGGAATAGATGTGTGGTTTTTACACACAGCATGTGTACATCTGTATTTGCTGCATGTGTTCGTACATATTTTTACTACTGGATGGATGGATGGATGGATGGATGGATGGATGGATGGATGGAGTGAACAGAACAGGAGATGGGTAGTGCTGTTGTACCCTGATTTGTAAATAGGTCAAATCACATGGTATTGGATCAGTGAGATCGCTCATTGCATGTGTTTGTTGCTGGATTTGTGCATAAGGAACTTCTATGGGCCCAGGCTTGTGAGACAACTGACTCTGTCAGGAAATTCCTCTGCAGCCCGATGCCGACGTTTCCACCGGCACAGAGAGATCCCAGTCTGACCTTCTCCTGTGTCCAAACCATCAACCCGCTGTTTGTTTTTTCCAGTGAGAATCTGCTACCCCCCCCCACCCCCGACATCACCCCTGAGGTGCTCTGCCATCCTCACGACCGGGTTTATCAGACAGAAGAGAGTGCAAGTAAATGTCTAGTCTGGGAGTTTGTCAAAAAGGAATGAAAATTGTTGGCTATATCCAAATATAAACATAATTGTATAATTGTTATTCACTGTACGTATGCACTGTGACCCTGTGATGGATGGATGGATGGATATGTAAATACTGAAATTCTGTTTTTGTCTGCATTCCATGTTTTATATTTAATACGCTGCCCGAGTCACATGCAAACCTCCGAAACAGGAACTGCACTGAGCGAGGAACAGCACCATACTGGATTATGGGAACAGCACCATACTGGATTATAGGAACAGCACCATACTGGATTATGGGATGTACTTTCATAGCAGCGCATCTGTTTCTGCTGCCTCTGAGCTTCTCTGCCTGCGCATCCGTCCAGCACAGTAAGACACGCAGGCCTGTCTCTGCTTGGAATGCAAGGAGATTAGTCAACATTGGAAAAGTGTTGCTCCTGCCTAAACATCTTAATTAAAACAAGGCAGATTTGTCCCCCCCCCCCATCTGAATATAAATGATGCCTCCTTGTCTGGATTCTGCAAATCTGCCGCTTGGGCTGGTTCGGGGTAGGGGTGGGGGGCGTCTCTCCAAATCAGCCCAAACTCTTCGGAAGATGGGTAACGTTAAGGGACATTCCTCAGCTGGTATTGCTGGCCCATTGGCTAACGGAGGGTGGCAGTGAGAATGCCGCTCACATGCCAACACCTCCCACATTAATCTCGGCTCAATAGCTGGGGTTTCCGGCCCGCCGCTCTGCCCAAATCAGCATCTCCAATCTTAGGCCACTGCCTCAGGAGTAAAAGATTCTCCCTGGTATTTAATGGGACTAAGCTGAGTGAGTATTTATCAGAAACGGGGGCCGGTGAATCTCCCCAGGCCCTTTCACAGTGCTGCCTTCCTCTGACCTGTCACTCAGCCACACTTGTTGCTGTGAAGAGTTTTATTTGAGTTCCCTTTTTTCTTTGAAATTGACACTGGCAATAATTTCATTGTCTTGTTCAGGAAAAATGTTGCTTTGTCTACTTTGTAGAAGTGGTATAATCCACCGACATGTTATCATGAGGGTGTAGCTGGGTCTTTATAGCAGTGGTATAATCCATTGATTCTATGTTATCATGAGGGTGTAGCTGGGTCTTTATAGCAGTGGTATAGTCTGCGGATTCCTTACATTATCATGCAGGTGTAGCTGGGCATTTATGCCATTGGTATACTCCGCTGACTCTCTATGTTACCATGAGGGTGTAGCTGGGCCTTTATGACGCTGGTATAATCCATTGGCTCTATGATATCATAAGGATGTAGCTGGGTCTTTATAGCAGTGGTATAGTCTGCTGATTCTCTACATTATTGTGAGGGTGTAGCTTGGCCTTTATAGCAGTGGTATAGTCTGCTGATTCTCTACATTATTGTGAGGGTGTAGCTTGGGCTTTATATCAGTGGTATAGTCTGCTGATTCTTTACATTATTGTGAGGGTGTAGCTTGGGCTTTATATCATTGGTATAGTCTGCTGATTCTTTACATTATTGTGAGGGTGTAGCTCGGGCTTTACAGTATATCAGTGGTATAGTCTGCTAATTCTCTACATTATTGTGAGGGTGTAGCTTGGGCTTTATATCAGTGGTATAGTGTGCTGATTCTCTACATTATTGTGAGGGTGTAGCTCGGGCTTTATATCAGTGGTATAGTCTGCTGATTCTCTACATTATTGTGAGGGTGTAGCTCGGCCTTTATGCCAGTGGTGTAGTGCGCTGAGTATCTCCAGACCAAGCTTTCCCTTGCACTACTCCATCTGTCCTCAACAATTCACCTGTTTCTTACAGCACCCTATCTGTTCGAGGCACCTCTCCCGCATCATGGCGCCCAACCGTCATCACGGAAGAAGCATCGTCATCTGTTTTCGTTCCTGATATTCTGAGGCGTAAATAGCATGGACACTATGAGGAATAATTCCAGAGGGTTACAGGGGTGACAAGGACGAGCTCCGGTTTCTCCCTGCAAGGAGGGCAGCGGCGTGGCCGGCTCAGGAAGGCGAGTCAGGCGACTGCGGTCATTTGTGCCGATTCATTCCACCTCCCTCTCATTCATGACTGAACGTACAAGACAGTGTCCTCTGTCGGCGCACTCTTCAAAGCAGATTCAACCTCGATGACCGTGCTGTGCTGGCTGCTCTTTCTGTTTCTGTTATTTCCTGACGAACAAACCCCAATTTAAATCCTTAACAAGAAATCGCATTACCCAATAATCCTGTGCTCCCATTCCTCGTGTCAGGTGGGTCTGTTCCAAATCGGAGACCTGAGGCGGTCGAGCGCTGAATGGTTATCATCAAGCTATGAAGCATTGGGCAGAAATAGAGAATAACTCTTATTCTGTTGCCTTGTGTTCCCTCTATCTGTACGTCAGATGAATGTCCAAACCAATCCATCGAGTTGACTTTCCAGGGAATCAGTTCAGCCGCTGTGATTCTCCTGGAAACACGAAGATCTCTGAATTATGCATCAGAGGCTTTTGTTTGTAAAACTAATTCTCGCTAAAGTATCACTACTGCCTTCAATGTACTGATTGCGATGCCTCCAAGCGCTGTGAATATTTCAGCGTTAGTCAGTATTAAAAAAATAAAAGCAGTAGCACTTACATCATCTGATCTTTTGAAAATTACAACCAAACTGTGACTTCTTCCCTATCATGAACCCACCCGTCCGAGGCCATGTAATGTTTCTGTACATGTCAGTCTCCAATCTCCCAATGCATGCTGGGAGAAGAAGAGGAGGATCATGGGAACATCATGGGAGCACACCAATGCAGGAGGGCACCTGAAGGTCCCTGAACCCGTGTCTAATTAATACCATCAAACACTGATGATTTTCAACAGTCTGAAAGTCAGCATCAGATCCGACGGATGCCAGACCCTCCGATCCATTATTAATCTGCTTAATAGACACGTCTGAAAGGGCGGGACACACTGCCCAAACACTGTTTCAGGAAAAGGTGGAATTCTGGAAGTCTTCTGCTCCGGAATCACCAAGGCGTCCAAATGCCGTAACTGTAACGATGGCATAATTTATGCACTGGCCGTCTCTCTGTACACAGCACTATCGTGCTAATTAAATTAGACGAAACTCTTTGTAAGATTAGTTATGCGGTAAGTGATTGTAGCCTCTCTTCATTAGCTTTGACCCCCATCACATTTCCTGCATTGATCTAAAGCAAGGATTTTGTTTCCTGCAGCTATAGATGACTGCTGCACATCTGTACATGCGGAGGTGTGAAAATTTTGTTTTAACCAACCAGCTGAGTGCTGTATGACCGTGACTCTTTATGCTCAACTAGTTGGTTGAAACAAACCAATTTTTGTTTTCTGAACCTAAAATTTCCACCTCTGTGGATGGTAATAATTTATGATGACATTTGGACAGAAACAATCTTACATTAGACCTTAACAATGTCAGTTTCAGTTGCCAGCTCATTCCCACTGACCCCTGTTTCAGGTCCCCTGTCCCCCTAATTCAGCTTGGCACCTCCTTCTGTTTAGGGTTTGTAAGGAGAACGGCGCTGCTCTGCGTAGCTCTCCTCACCAGACTGGATCTGAAGAGTACACCTGGTGTTTGTTTTACAAGACAGTTCAGATGACGTGTTTCTGGAGGGCGCTGTCCAGGCGCCGTGCAGACCTCTGCCATACTCGTGTTTACTCTGTGAATTGTCACTTGAACCTGAGGAGTCAGTTGCCACCCAGGGCACATGCAAAGTCACCCCCTCCAGAGTGTCCCCTACCTCGTGCCCTGGATTTCCCGGGAAAGGCTTCCGGCCCGTGCAGGATGGATGGATGAACACGCCGGGTTCAGCAAAACGAAAAAACAAACCCACTTTTAATAGCATGCGCATTCGCCACTGTCTCTCGCCACAAAGGTACAAATGTGACAGCGTTAAGAAGCCAGATGAAGGGACACGGATATGTGGGCCATCCGGGGGCACCGTCGCGCCCGACCGGCACAAAGCGTAACTGACAATCAGACAGAACGGGTTAGGAGATCGGCAGAATGACGGATTCCTCGTAAAATGGGCCGGAAAGCGCAGCCATTTTGTATGTCGGAGTGAGTGACGGCGGGAATAGTGGGAGATGAGCAGAAACACTGCTTCCTGTGGATTTCAGGGGCGGAGTCGCTGGGTTGGTGAGAGTGGAATAAATATTGTGAATAATTCATCCTGCTCGTCTGTAGAGCCCACAGGGGGGAAACAGAAGGGAGAGACACCCAGGAAGTGACACGTCCCACCCCCACAGGGAGGGGGGGGCGGAATCCTGTCCACTCTGTCACATACAGCAAAGAGGGATGGTATTCTACCGTAAAAGCACGCGATCGCCAGGCCGACTGTGGCCACGATCCATTTAATGGGCAGTAACTGCTTTACGTTTCATTCTCCGCTCACGGCTGCCGCCGCCGGCGTAGAGCCCTAACATCCGACGCTGCATAAGAACGCCGCTGTCATTGGACAGCCTCCGGGGGGCCCCGCGGAGGATCGAGCACGAGCAGCTGCATATTCTGTGCTCGCCTGGAGCCCCCCACCCCCGAGCCATGGCAGCCACAGCCACTGCATCTTCATTATGTA
>JAODKE010000088.1:7358518-7376117 GCA_026779605.1 Mormyrus hasselquistii
CCCCACACCATGGCCGCCACAGCCCCGGCATCTTCACTATGCACCCCCCCCCCCCCCCACACCCCCTCCCCACGAGCATTCCATTCCCCAGCCAATACACGCCCCGAATCGCAAAAAACCAATCATACAGGGAAAGGGTGAAATGTATTCCTCACAGAGTGTTAAAATGATCTGCCAAATAATGACTTTAATGCAGGCTTGGCTCTTTTCCTGGTGGTCAGAGGCGCACCCCCTCCCCTCAGTAAATTAGCTTAGCCCTCTCTGGGGGTGGGAGGGGGAGATGGAGCAAGAAGCATGCTATAGCTGACCAGATATATACTCATCACAGCTGAATGTCTACACATGTTTCCAGTGCAGATTACTGAGCATTTCCTTCAGCGCTAGGGGAGAGGTCAGACTGCAAATGAATATGATTTATTGCTTGGTATTTCCAGCCACACCTTCTCCACCTGCTTGTCCTCCCTCCTCCGTCTCAGGATCAGCTTCCATCTGAGCAGCTCGGCTTCAGGTCCGGGTGCCACCGCCCACGGGGACCTCTGGTCTTCCCTGTCGGATGGTTTATCCAAACGGATCTGTCACCGGCTGCCAGTCCCCAAAACAGTGATGAGTTATTCACCACTTCGCTTTCAGGAGGATGCTCCTCTCCCTCTCCCTCTCTCTCTCTCTCTCTCTCTCTCTCGTCCGAGACGTGCTGCTGTGATTTCGGTCGCAGAGCAGGAGCGGGTCGTGTTCAGATTGGCTTCGGTACTGCTCAGGTGTTACGTCCTGAGTTGGTAAATAAAGGAGACTCACCCCAATACCACGGTCAGATTGCTGGGAAGCCTCAAAACATCGGCATATGCAGAAATAATATGAACAGGAATAATGAGAAATTATAACAATTAGAGCAGAAGAAAAGGACTATACTTACCTTTGAATATCTGGCAGATGAAAAGCTTTCTTTTGCGAATGAGAGACGCTGGATGAGTTTCTTGGACCGCCCGCAGCTCCCTGAACCCAGTCCACTCTAATTGCCCTTAAACTACAGCTCAGGGAAAAGCATAGCTGAGGCTTGGCTTTACATGCCTGTCACGCTGTCTATTTTTACACCAGTCCCCTCCTTCGCGGCTGAACGACGTTAAAGTCTTGACTTTGATCTCAGGGTGGAGCGTAGGGTTCTGACCCGCTGGACGGAGAGATGGCCCTGAACGTGGCCCGTGATTCGAGGCTTCACCCCGGCGGCTCGCGCGAGAGGTTTATGGACGGCATCGTGGAAAGGACGCAGAACATTAAACACCAAGTATGACAGAGCTGTCAGATCAACAACATAACCCCGGAGTCTTCTGTCAGGCTTCTGTGGGACCAAGGCTGGGAGCAACTGACAGTCATAAATGCAGCCAAATTGCCCTTCTTGGATGTAATGATGGTCCGGGGGCTGCTGGTTTCTGAGACCTAGGACCTCCTTCTCTGTCCTCTTTCCATTATTACAGGAGCGATAAAGACCATAAACATGCTACAGATGTAACACTTTCAGTGCCGTAGGAAGCATAACGTACATTTCATCAACAGCTTCAAAGGTTACTGAGAAGGCCATATGTTTAAATGTACAATGTAATTTAATATCCAGTGCTGCACTTTTGTATTGCACTTTGCTTAATGATCGTGAAGGACCTTGCACCTCCATCTAACACCAGTGAAGGGAACAAGCTCCTCCATCTAACACCAGTGACAGGACCAGCTCCTCCATCTACCACCAGTGACAGGACCAGCTCCTCCATCTACCACCAGTGAAGAGACCTGATCCCTTGGTCCAGGTCTTTAATCATATTTCTTCCAGCCGCCTCCCAGTAATAAGCCTCCATGGAAGGGGAAAGAGAGTCACCCCTGTGGAAAGTGTTATTCATCTCCGAAGCTCTGCTACTGCCACAGCAAATGCAAACACACACAGCTCATCTGGCTTCCCCCCCCCCCCGGCTCAGAGCACAAAAGGGTCGTTCGGGACCATTTCCTGCCTCGGCAGCACACGACGGAATTATGACATCTTTTGTTCCTCTGGGGGGCAGTGGGGGGGGGGGGAGACGACGACCGTGTGGAACAAACAATAAATATGCAGGAGGGAGGAAAGGTAGGATCGGGGGTGAGGTGTAAGGGGGCCGCAAAAAAAGCAGGGCTTTTAGGTCATGCAGAGCGAGAGAGTCAAAGCGGCTGGAAACGGATTAACTGGAGCCATAAATCAGCAACGTCCCTCCATCCGCGAATTTGTCATTCTGCTTTTCCAGTGGAGGACTGTAGTAATTTAAAGCATCCATCAGTTAATTACTGCAGTGCAACACGCTTTACTACAACACAGCGGCTAATTAAAGGATTATGGCATCTAATGAGTGCTGAGAAATGAAAGGGAACAGTGGTGTGGGATTTAATATGGCAAATAAATGACATTATGGGATGTACTTCTGATACATTTGCTTAGCGTGTGGGTACATATGCCTCTTTTTAGATATTTACTCCAGGGTTTGTCAGGCTACTTGACGCATGGTAATTTGATTTGCTGTCTTTACCCGTAGGAGTACGAGATTAGGTCCTCGCATAATAAATGTACATAAATGTACTTAATGTCGCCAAGAAAGATGCCATTTGGGTCCAGACCCTGGCTACGAGCTAATTAGGGAGCTACAGACATCCGAGCCGGATTAGCATATGCACCGCATAGTGTATGAGGTCATTTCCTGTATTTCAATGGGCCTTGTAACAGCAACAAGAATGAATGAAATGAGTGAATGTATGCACTGGGGCATTTACGTAAAGAAAAACGCAGTGCTTGTTCAAGTGTCGCTCCGGTTGTTGCTGATACTACTGTAGATGGGAGCGATGTGGATATTGATTACTGGTGCTAAACACACTTCATAAATACCGATTCTGGTTAAAAGGGAAGGTTTCATTAACAGATATGTTGTTATAGTACTGACTAGAAAAGTACAATAACACTTATCCATGTAATATATGTTTATTATGAAGCCTGGAATTAATCCAGAACAGAAACCCAGTGGAAACGATTCGTTCACATCTGATTTAAACCTTTTCTCTTTTTCTCTTTGAATGCAATACAACCATCATGAAATGAATTCTACACGCTTTTTTATTCTTGACTATTTTTTATTCATTAACTGTGCCTTCCATTGTAGCCACTGTCCCATCATTGTGACACCAACAATAACCATCAATTGTCAGGTGATCACCCTTTAGCCTGTCACCACAAGGCAAACTGATCAGGTGATCACTCCCTTGCAAATCACCATAAAGCCAATCTTTTGTCCATTTAGCTATTCACCACAAGGCAGAATTCCTGGTAAAGCACTGCTATAAATGCTCTGTCCACTCTATCACATACAGCAGTTATTTTTCCCTAAGAAATAAGTATGTAAACCGAGTGTTCAGTACTGAACCGAGACAGTGTTCAGTAATCCAATTATTTGGCTAAGGATAACTGTCAGTGATGTAAATAGCCATTTTATAAAGAAAAGCATTTTCTCTGATGGAAGCTGATCTCAGAGGGTTTGTTAAGCTGCTCCACATGGGTCCTCCTGTTTGCCACCCAATCTCTCTTTCTGTGGATGCTGTGAGATTCCCCCATGAGTGACGGGAAGCCAGCATGATTGACAATTGAGGAGCCCTGTAACACGCCTGCAAACGCAGTTACGATTATTAGTGGGAAACCTCTTCAATGAGACAATGTTTCCATGACAGCACATCAGCACTAATTCTAAACCTACAGGCTTCCAGAACACAAAAAGATAAATACTTTCATATCCAGTAGCGACTCCCAACTTCACGTAACACATTGTGAGGAATATTGTCTTCTTTAGATGGTGGTAGATGGTCTACCTCCATGTGTCTGACTATTAGCTCAGGCATATGGCCTCATGTTTTTTTCATGGCTGGCTCCCCGTGGTGGAACATCCCAAAGACAAAGTAAAACCACAACTTTGCACGCAGGCCTTTGTGACAAATCCAAAGGCCCATCTGCTCAACATCCTCCGAACGGAGCGCCCACATTCCAAGAAGTTTCCGGCGCTGCTCCTGGTGCAGACTGCATCTCGGTGTGATGTACAAGGGCAAAGCATTGCTATGATTAAAATTAATTAAAATATCAGCTGTTTACTCTTCTCATTAGATGCTTAGGTCTGCTTTTTCAGAACGTGACTCGGGGCAGAAGGAGTCAGCCAAGGAAATTAGTTACATGGGTGAATTAATTTAAACAGGCCGGACTGCCCAAGGTTAGAGAACAGAGCCTGTGGTTCCACTGTAGGATCACATGCTGCATGCACAGCATCGGTGGCTGCTTGGTCCTGGGGAGCAATTCGGGTGCCAATGGGTTCACACCGTTCCAGGAGGCGTCAGCAGCCTCTGGTGGTATGTATGATGAACAAGTCTGGCCTTCATGGAAGTCATTACACAGGTCTACGAAAGAAAAAAAAAAACTTTTTTTTTCAGGTGCCAAGGTTTTTTGAATGGATTTAGGGTAATTTCAGGTTGCTGAATTAAAAAATCCTATAACTTTTGCTGAATTGGTTCTATTTTTTGAGATAATGGACATCCATGAAAATAATGCATTCCCCCAATGCGACTTGTGTGTGATAACAAATGCAATAGCTTTTGGTCTGTCTTTTGATTCCGTAACAGTGTCTTAGGTAATGAAATATCCCATTTAATTATTTTGTGTTTCAATTTGTTGGTCTACAATGGTATAAAAGCGACTTCTTGGAGCCAGAATTCAACTGTGAATTTGCAGAGGAAAGAACTTGGCTACAGTATAAGTTTGTAATCCCAGTCTTGGTTTATACCCAAAACGTTCTGTCTTAATAAGTATATAAATACATGTAAACATTATGACTTGATGGTCCTTAGATTCGTAAACTCACGAACGATTCCAATTTCTAAGAAAGGCAGGAATGACATTGAGGCTTCGGCCTGGAAATGTTTCGTCTCTGTTGTGAAGAACCACTTGGGTAAATCACAGAGCAGACAAGTCTGAAGAAGCGGTGCAAGATATGCTGCTAGCTTCAGAAATGTGGGAGTTAGTGCATCTTTATGCTCATATTATCTTCATAGCCATTTGAACAGATTTCCAGATAAGCTTGGAGACCTCGGCGAGGAACAAGGCCTACTGCCGTAGGGTAGAAACATTCTTTAGGCGCATGGTTTTGGTATCGGTAGACTTTACCTTCTTGTGAGATGGGCGAGATCCTGCTTTTTTTCATGGTGAGACAAGGGCATGCCGGGATATGCAACGTTTTGGGAGATATTCCAACCTCCACCTCAGGTAGTGAAACGAGGGACCTAAAACAGCAGAAGCAGCAATTAGAATAACATGGGACACCTACTGCTTCTAGAGCAGCCAAGGCCCTCATCAGCTGTAAAAACCCAACGCGATTCTGCCCTATATTGTATTCCATCCTATATTGCATCTCCCCCCCCCACCAACTAATACAGTAATTATCATTCATATCGCCCCACAGCCCAAAATAACAATAACGCATCTGTCTATTTACCTCCAGGAAATAGAGGAAGGAGCTATTAATTAACCTGCCTTGACTGCCTCTGCTGAAGCTATATTAGCTATTTATATAGACATATTAAGTATTGATATAGCAACAGGAAATGATGTACCTCATTCTGTCTGGCCTGCTGTTGATTAGCTTTGTAATGGCCAATTATAATCTGTTAGGATTTCTTCCTTGGGGTGTAATTACATATAATCTCAGTGTTTTTTCCCTCGGATATGGCAAATATGTAACCACTAGCTTCATTTTTTTTTTTTACTTTAATTATAACCGTCCATATCATGATGTAACAAAATAGTTTGGAATATTTACCGCAGTAAACACTTTCTAGAATTTGTCAAAAGTGATCGTGACGCTTATTCTTAGAAATGTCAGTACTAATGCACTTGGTGTTTGTTAGTTCTGGAATGGAGATATGGCCGACAGCATCCGGGATGGATAATCCTTACCTTGTGGAATAAAATATATTTTTTAGAATTTTAGAATGCCCCTGGTGCAAAATTATCACTGATTTATCCCATTCTCAACTATTTCAGCATTTGGGGCAATCTCTACCCCAAACCCTTTTATGCAATTGCTAGTTTTACAGACCTCAGCCACCATACACAAAGCATCCACCAGAGACAGAGCATCACCACAGACATAGCACCACCAGAGACATAGCACCACCACAGACAGAGCATCACCACAGATAGAGCATCACCACAGACAGAGCATCACCATAGACAGAGCACCATTACAAACAGGACACCACCATAGACATAGCATTACCACAGACAGAGCACCAGCACAGACAGAGCTGCTGAGAGTTACTCATGTCATCACCACAGTCTTCACCCGTCAAGAGTGGATTCAAGATTCAGAACTGAAGATCTCCATGAGCTACATGCTCCAGGTGCATTAGAATTCTTGCTCGTTCAGACTCGGTTACGAAGACTAAAGAGACAAAACAAAGACAGCAAAAATAGCAAAATGCGATATAGCGTAGATCGCACAAAACCATACAAGACAGTGCAAAACTAGGAGATAAACTAATTAAATGATTGATTAACGGTGCTGTAACAGATTCACAGTCCTGACCACGGATGAAAAGTCACATGAACAAGGTCCTTAAGCTCCCCAAATACTCCAGAGCTGCTGGATAAATGGCCTGATGGCCCCCAAGCTTTGCTCTCAACTTTATACAGAGGGGGATAGTTCAGGTCCAGAAAGGAAAAATCCAGATCAATATTTTGTTTTAACCAACCAGCTGAGTGTAAAGAGTCACAAGCTTATTTCTACTTCCCCCAATTAAGACACTACACACAGTGCTGGTCGGTTGAAACAAAATCTTGGTGTGGATTTTTACTTTCTGACCAGAACTATCCCCCTCTGTATATATACCCAAAGGCACTCAGTGGCGTTGAAGTCAGGGCTCTGTGCAGGCAGGTCAAGTCCTTTCACAAGAAACTCACCCAACCATGTATTTATGGACCTCGCTTTGTACACAAGGGCACAGTCATGCTGGAACAGAAAAGGGCCTTCCCCAGTTGGAAGCAGAGAATGATCCTAAATACACCACCCGGCCAAAAAAAAAAGTCGGCCTATAGCTTTGATTATGGCACGGATTTGTCATGCCATTGTTTCCGTGCAACATCTCACGCTTTATTTTCATCCAGATTCGCATTTGTTTCTCACCGAGATCCTGTAATGACAAGTGACTCGATCCATTTTATACAGCCTCCTTCAGCACATCCCAAAGACCTTCAATGAGGTTAAGGTCACAACCCTGTGGTGACCAAGTCATGCGTGAAAATGATTCCTCATGCTCCCTGAGGCACTCTATGACAATCTGAACCCAATGAATCTTGCCATTCTTGTCCTGGAATATGCCCGTGCCAGCAGGGAAGAAAAAAAACCCATTGATGATGGATGGAGGTGTAACCTGGCCGTTCAGTAGATTCAGATACTCAGCTAACTTTATTTTATTGCTCCATTACGTTGCTGAACTGTAATAATGATCCAGTCATTGGCTATTAAGTATTTGCTGATATAAATATAAATGACGACCTTTTTTTTGGCCGGCCAGTGTATTTTGGTATGCTGAAGCTTCAAGAGTTCCCTTTACTGGAATTAAGGGGCATAGCCCAACCCCTGAATAACAGCGGCATACCATTATCCCTCCTCCCCCAAACTTTACAGTCGGCACAATGCAGTCAGGCAGGTAATGCTCCCCTGGCATCCGCCAAACCCAGACTTGTCCATCAGACAGACGTGATTCGTCACTCCACAGAACACATTTCCACTGCTGCAGTGTCCGGTAGTGGTATGCTTAACACCACTCCATCCAGTACTTGGCACTGCTCTTGGTGATGTGAGCCTTGCATTGCTCCACCGAAAGAGAGCGAGAAGCCCAGCTTGTCGTAACGAGAGCTCAGGGAGAGCCGTGACACGCGGATCACGGTGTGTGCGCATGGCCCTCTGTGCCGTGACACGCTTGCTGTCACTCGTCACGCAGCCGGGACATCAATGGATCCCTTTCAACACTGGCGATGTCACCCGGAAGTCCTGTGCCCCGTGCTCCCCCCCCCCCCAAAAAACATCACCGCATGATTCATCTTCACGCTTGTCTGAGGAACAGAGTAAGATCCTAGTGAGCCTCACATGTGGGGGGGTGGAGGGTGAGGGGAAGGGGAGACTTTTACACCGATGCCCAGCACATGGATCTCAGATTATTGAGCATATTGGTTAGTCATTTAGACTCTAGCTACATTATCCCTCATTACTTTCTGCCCATCTCGCACATACGAGTCTTCTATTTTTTTTTTTGATGTGTGTCACATTCTAAACACTGAGTCGAAGAAAAATAAAAGAATCGAGTTGTCGTCTCGTCGCAATTACGAAGAATAAACAGAACAGGCTAATTTAAAGTTTAAAAAACACCCTGCCTTTTGAGCGTCCAAATTATGCAGATCTTGCAATTAGCATTTCCGGAACCTGCCGCGTGTTTCTCGGAGTAAACAGCCGGATGTAAGCCGCCTGACAAAATGCTGTTTTTTCTTTCCCCCATTTCCTTATTCCTTCTCGCTCATCTGCTCTGCCCTAATCCCTTAGAGGGACAGGAGTGTTCGGGGAATGTTCTTTTAGCGGTCAGGAAACGTTTGCAGGCAGGAATCCGGCAGCCTCCCGTCTGTCACACATTCTGTCGCCCGGGTTACGTAACTGTGGCATAATGTGATTAACCCATCAAGGTTCTCACGGAGACCGCACGAACTCCATAAATGAAAGCCGGAGAAAAGTGGTCAACAGCAATCTGCATGTGAGACTGACCTCTGAAACGTCGTACCTCGAGTTGGGTAAAAGTGGGTTTGTGTTGATTAGGGATAGTCTGTGGCACGTTGGGTTAGGATGGTGGGGTAACTGGATCAGACCCCCAGGCTGCTGAGTGATTTCACCTTTTGCCCAGTTGCCCCAGGGACTGACTGACCCTATTTACTTAATTGTATGGCGCTCTGGATAAAAGCATCTGGTAAATAAATGCAACATTCTAAGCAAGCATCCATATAATTTCCATAGTCACTTGTCTAATGTGGGTGTATCCACGCTGGGTGCGATGTGGGCCAATCACAGGACACACATACACTCTGTCGGCAAAGTGGACGTATCCACGCTGGGTGCGATGCTGGCCAATCACAGGACACACATACACTCTGTCAGCAAAGTGGACATATCCACGCTGGATGCGATGTTGGCCAATCACAGGACACACATACACTCTGTCAGGACAGTGGACGTATCCACGCTGGGTGCAATGCTGGCCAGTCACAGGACACACATACACTGTGTCAGCAAAGTGGACGTATCCATGCTGGGTGCAATGCTGGCCAATCACAGACACACACACTCTATCTAGATACACAGATGCGCCTGATCTGCTAGTCTTTGACTGTTGGAGGAAACAGGACCCTGGAAAGCAGAAACTCATCTGGAGGTGTAAGGCCACATTGCACCCTGGTCAAACATCCTTTCATTTATTATTCATTTAGCCTGTTTTCTTTCCTATTTCAATCTTCATTTACTGCTACATTTCTTTTCTCAAACATTTGCATAATTGAGGCTCCTTTTAACAGTGCAAATGAGCTGTAAAGCTGGGTGCAGGAGGTGGACAAGGGCATGGTCATGTGACCATGGTGGGGGGGGGGGATGTCGTTTAAAATATACATCAGTATTCAGCCTCCAGTGTTTAGCTGCACAAATGGGTGAAATATGTGACTGTGAGACATTTAAATTGCTTCAATTCCTAAGTACCTAAGTCATGTAAAATGATCATAGCAAAACAAGTAGATTTTAAACTTGGCATGAGAAGTAGCAGATACAAATACACAGAGCTAATAATCGTAAAGTCAACACTGGGGGGGCGCCAGTGAGAATGAAGAGTAGGGCTCATACCCCAGGCCCTTGGGTATGAGTTATGGGAAGTGGCTTACCTACCCACCAATCACAGAGAGTTATGGGTGGCAATGCACACACCTGCTAATCAGAGTGAGGTACCTACCGACCAATCAAAGACAATGAAGGGTGGTGATGTACATACCCACCAATCACAGAGAGTTAAGGGCTGTGATGCGCTTACCAGCGAATAACAGACAGCTAAGGGTGCCGATGTATATATGCACCGACCACAGAGAGTTTAGGGTGCCAAAGTACTGTACCTACTCGCCAATCAGAGAGAGTTAAGGGTGAGGTCAGAATTGGCCTGAACAGGGGGGAGAGCAGAATGGAAGTTGTTAAGCTACATTTGAATAATTTTATTTCCCTGTAGAAGCAAGATAAGCAGCCAGAATTTACTGTCACTAGTTTTCTTAATGGCGGGGGTGTGTTTTAAGGCCCGGCAGGGTGAGGAGGGTAAGAGCGGATTAGGCGTGAACATGCAGTCCTGCTCCCTTAATGTCCTTCTTTTAGAGGTAATAACTGCTCTAATCACAGCAGAAAGGAACTGCTGATTCACGCAACATGTAATAATTGCTTGTGAGGCTGGTGGTTCATGGTGCCAAGTGCCGCATCTGAAATCTTTATTAAACATGCCACTGGGGCAGCCTGAGTGGGACAGAGTGCAGAGGGTGAGGTGTAGAGGATGGAACCCGACCGCAGCCAAGCCGTATGGACCGGAGGGGCCCACAGCGGCAAAATGGTCTAGTCGTCTGCCTGTTTAGCTCGTTCTCCGGTCTGCCGGCGTGACGGAAGTCCGCAGAGGATCCTCCCTGCCTTCTAAATCCCGATAATCTGGCGTCTCGCTCGGGGAGAGGCTGCTATGGCCGTGAGAAAATCCAAAGCGTATCTGCAAGGACAAAATAATAACAATGCACTTTTCAGCCTTTTAATTTTTAACTGTAGGCATTTGCCAGCGGGGTGCGGAGAGCGGCGAGGGAGAGATCGATACTGGCGGGTGAGGCATGAGGAACACACACAGCATTTAATCCTGCCGCAGCACTGAAACAGCAAGTCGATACTGTAGAGATCTGCATGCCAACCGGACCGACAGATTAGCGCATAAAGCAAAATCCCCTTTTACATGACATCCATTCCAAATGAGAGCATGCTGGGAAATCAGCTTGAACACATGTAACTGGACCCCCCCCCCCCCCAGTATGGATTTCAACCACCCCCCGTTTGGGGGCGGGCATGCGCTCCCTTTTGTTGGCCTGAGTATCTGGTGCTCTGACAGAATATGTTTGCCTCTCCTGGATGTTCTGCATTGGCTGCATGAGTCACATGACACGTGACACATGACCTTGGAGCCCATGCAGACAGATTTCAGCTGAGTCCATGTACCCCTGAGGTCCCTTCGGCGTGTTGATGCTGATGACATCATTGTTCTCCAACCACAGTTTCCCGGCCACATTTTTCCTGTGGTAAAGTACTGCAGTGAGTATAGATACTGTTTCAGCCCTGAAAGGCACCAAAACTGTACGTTTCGCCACTCGGATGTATGTTGGATCTCATAATTAACGATTTCGCGGCTGGTGGCGAACTCCTTCGCAAAGGGAGCTTCCGAGGCTCAGGGGATGCGGTGGGACGGTTCTGCTCGAGGCTCTTTGGGCCCAGGTCCAGGGGACGGAGGCCTCCTGCCCAGACTCCCGATAGAAAGCCTGGTACATCGCTGCTGCCTCCTGGACTGCTGGTGGATGTTCTGCAATAGATGGTCTCTCTGCTGGTACCGGTACCCTCTGTGCAGGCAGAAGGTAGCCATCTCAGAGTCCCAGGAATCCATTCAGAGGCGCCTCGTACCTTATTATCGACCCCGATGCAACAGCACGCATCACTTCCTCTAACAATCTGTGCTCATAAAGCTCATTCTAGAAATGTAAGGGGCTGGTTTAGAATAACGGATGAATTTAAAGGGAAAATGTGATATTTGGGTTCAAAGCTATTAATGCACTGGTGTGCATATATTGTAGGAGTGGAGAGGGTGCATTTTGAATAGAATAGAATAGAATAGAATAGAATAGAATAGAATAGAATAGAGATAATTCATTCATTCCCTTGCATAAGCTGGTATGAAGGAAATGACAGGTCACAGCGTAACTGACATTTACGGGGGCCGTGCTAAGACGACCAGAGCTACTTAATGCCATTGACTGTGCCAATCGCACCATCATTGATAGATGCAGCAGAAAATACCTCACAGGTGGTTCCTCACCAACCTACACTGGACTGCAGGGGAAGTTTACCTCAATCTGACTGATTTATTCCACTTTCTCATTAAAAATTTTTAACAGCTGATTTTTATCGACAGGAGCATACATTTAGATGACTGCAGTGCCGAGAGCCGTTGGAGTTAAGGGCCTTGCTAAAAGGGCCCAACAGTGAAATCGATCTGCCAAAACTGGGATCTGAACCTGCAACCTTCAGATCACAAGCATAGAGTCTGAAGTCACTGAGTCACATACCAGCATACACTGGAAGCAAACAGACCCAACACTGCGTCACTGCGTCACTACTGCTTATTTCTGCTTATTACTACTCAATACTGTTTATTACTCCATGACCTGTTCTGGGGTCAGTTGAGGTGTGACCGTGTTGTCCCAGCAGAGCAGCCGCTGGCTCGGCTGTGTTCGCCCCGGGTTTATCTCTCTCCTCCGCTGCCGTGCGTCTATGTGAAGTGTGTGTGTCAGCAGCTTCCCTTCTTAAGTAGTTTTAATTAAGCAGCGCTAATTAAGGAGCGATTTGATTATCCCGAGACGCCGCAAGAGAGGATGACCGGAGAGCAATATTATAAGTCCCGGTAAATGAATGCGGTCTTAATCACCGGCAGCAATTAGCAATGACAGGGAAGGCTTAAATGAAAAGCGGCTATTTTTTTTTTTGTGTGGGGGCCATTGTTGGAGATGAAACAAAGGAATGATTGTTGTGGCAGAGGAGAAAACAAACACAGTGGGACAAACAAAATGTGCTTTAGCTACTGTATGAAGGCACAGGGGACTGAAGACTGGAACCTGCACACATGCACCTAGTGTCCAAACAGATATCCAGTGTGGGGTCACAGGGGGGTGGGAACCTGCCCCAGGGAACACACACACACACACACACACACACACACACACACACACACACACACACACACATGTTTGTATTCTTATTTTTGTGGGGACCGTCCATTCATTTCTATGGGCTTAACCTTTAAATCCTACCCGGTCCTAACCTTAACCATAAGTAACTAAACGAAATAGAAGACTTTTGGCATTTTTAGTTTTTTTTGATTGCAACAACAGTGATTATCCCTGTGGGGACTTAAAAATGTCCCAGCAAGTTAAAAAGTTACAGGTTTTTATCACATTGTGGGGAACACAAACACACCCACGCACACACACACACACACGCACATACACGCACACACACACATACACGCAAAAGTAACCTCTACTTGCCACGTCTGCAGGAGGTAACCAGAGTTTGTAGTATCTGAACACAGGGCATACAATGCAAAGTGCACACAGACACATCCAGAGGGGCTGGGAGTTGAACCCAAAGCCCTGCCAGCAATGTCCTTCCTGTCCATATACACAGCAGTCATGTGTAGCAGCACTACAATCACAATATTCTGATTGCATTTGCCAGCTAATGTTAACTTTATGCGTAACCGCAAAGCGATTGTGAAACGAAAGAAAAGACTAAATAAGACGTCTCTAACAGGAAACTTGCCTAAAATGACGGGTTTCCTCACCACAAGCAATGAAACGCCTGATGAGAATGTAGTGAACTTCACAAACACAGACGACAGAGACCACAAAGTCACAAACACCCCCCGCATATACAGTATATAGCTCCTCCCCAGGTTACATCTATTTAAATCTATTTTAAGGTGAAAACATCGTGAAAATGCATTTTAATACAATATACCTAACCTAACAAACATCATATCCTAGCTTGCCTTAAACATGCTTAGAATACTCAAAAATCGTTAACACAAAGCCTAAATGTTACAAAAATATATATATATTTTTTTTTGTTTATTTTTTGAATTATGTACTGAAAGTGAAAATATTTAAATATTGTAAAAAGTGCCCTCGTCACCTGGGAAGCATCTGTATATAGATCATACCACCTTAATATTTCTACATTTTTAACAACTGTTGTTGCCCCAGCATCTCGTTCATTATGTGACTGAGCTGAATCATTCCATCTTCAAGGCTAGCATGGTGAATGTAACTATTTTTACGCTAAGAGACCCATCAAAGCTCAGATTTCCCGGTATCTCTCTGGTTCTTTTGCGGGGTCCTGACCTCTGTCGGTAGCTCAGGCAGGCTTCCAGTGGACCAGGGCCGCCTGCTCGCTCGCCTGCACACAAAGGGAAAATAACATTAGAGGACGGAGACGACCTTGAAAATAAATGCACAGCGACGGGGTGAGTCGTCAAAAAGCCGCAGGGCCAACAAGGAACAGTGTAGCATTCATAATGACGCCCGGTACGAATGGATGGCAAGGAAAGGGGCTCTGTTGCCATGTCGCTGGCAGACATGCGGGACGTTTCCTGTATCCATGTTTCCTCCCCGGAGCCCCCAGAGAAAACAAAATACCAGACAGTGGAAGAAGAAGTGGCGGAGAAGCCGTCTGCGGCATGTTTGCTTAAATGATTTGCTGCTGGGATTTTAAAAACGGCTCGTCACATGTGGCAACTGTGGGAACAAAATCGTTTTTATATACATCTGGAACTTCCTGGACAAGGTGCAAACCCTGGAATGTCGGATGCATGGAGTGATATGGCTCATGGCTACTATTCAAAGCTGGAAACCGTGACGGGATTTCAGCAGAATGAGAGAGGATCGCTGAAACGAGTGGCGAACAGCTCTTGGGCCGAACCTGAGCCCTGAAAACTGATCACATGACAACCAAACGTATCTGTGATGATTAGCATTTAATACTGTTAGAATATGTACTAGGGAATAATTAGTACCCTGTGAATGGATATCAGAGTCACACTAATAATTCAACGGAATGCATTGTATTTTTTATTGATTTACTGAGAGAGACTTTTGATATATCTGACCATATTTCATACAAAGGCTCAACCCCTCTGTATACTTTCCATCCTTATGTCACAGGCCTGAAATGTAATTTCCTCTGTATGTGTGTTTAGAAGTAGAGCCAGAACATATGTGTCCCCCTTCAAACCCAATCCTGCCTCACCTCTGGGGGAGGGGGCGATGTGTGGAGCTGAGCGGAGATGGAAACTGTGAGAAACCGGGGCTCCAACACCTCATCTGCTCGGCCTGGACACTGTTCCCTCGATTCCATGATCTTGGAGAGCATCTCTGTGTGGGTTTCCTTCAGATCCTTCCGACCTCCTGGTTGGACGTGGTCACTATCTGAAGTTGAATTGAAGGGGGGGAGGTGTGGGGAGCCAAGAGCACAAGAGGTGGGAGGTGAAGGTCCTCCCTGCATCTAGAGGGGTTGCCTTCGTGAGCCTGCAGCTTTTTCGTCTGGTGTTACCATGGTTGTTACTTGAGCTGAACTTCAGTGAATTATGCCATGTGCTTCTCTAGGTGTGACCCAGATCATGGGTACCTTGATACACAGAGGGTTATTCCAGAAGAATGGATGGATGGATGGATGGATGGATGGATGGATGGATGGATTTGATCCATTTGCTGAGACCTCAAGTGAGAGACCCTCACTTTCACCACATTAGAATGTTCTAGATATTGTTGAGGGTCCCACCATCTCTCCAGCCCTGGGCTTTGGAGCTCCTGTGATGCATTCCTGACCTCACAATGGTGCTCTTCACTACCCGTGACTGGGATCTAATTAGTGTCCTGGTATGATACACCTTCCAGTTCTTAATTAATGAGCAAATTGTAGTCATAAGGATATTCAGTTTGTGACATGTTTTCTAAACCACCCTGTTCTTACCAAACACTTAATCCCTGACTTTGAAAGCTCCTTCAGCACAGTGCTCTGGCTCTTGCTTGAAATTCATTACCTAAGGAGTACAAGATGCAGCTTTAACTCTAAAAATCACAGTTACTACACACAAGAGTCTGAGCTAATCTGTCACCGAGATCATCCACGTAATCGGGCTGAACAGACGCTCTCAGCGCTACAAAAACATTGCCGCTTTTGTTGTGACACTGCTGAGCTTATTCGACCAGCTTCATTAACCGAATTTAAAGCCGTAAAGCAACACATCTGCCGCCTTTTCTGAGCTTGCAAGGTGAGTTTTTCGTGCAAAAACGCGACGTGAGGTCCATTTTTCAAGCTGCTTTCACAGGTTCTGCCAACAGCTGAAAGCTGCAAACAGCACGTGAAGGCTTCTGGCCTACAGCAAGCCGACCCAGACTGACAGCCAGCGTAAACAGCCGTAAACACTTTGACGGCGGCGTGGAGCATATGCTCCTTGCACGTCGCGCTCTCCCATCCCAGGGTTTCCGCGCTGCTTCTAGAACCTTCATTAGCCGAAGTCTCGTCGACCGCTGTGACAATTTGGAGCCTATTAAATTCCTATTGATGACACTCAAAATTAGCACTAACTATAAGATGGGATGAATTACAGGAGGTGAGAGTGACTCGAGTGCTAGGAGCTATAAAAAAAACTCTCAATGGGGGGTGGGAAGGGGGGGAGTTTTAGCACAAGGTAGCTGACAGAAAAGGACTTCCTGTAGCGGGCAACATTCACGGCTTATTACATATTTCAAAGGTTTCAGGTGAGTCGGATATGTCATTTCAAATGAGTCTGGGTTTATGCCTTATTCTCAGAGCACTCTAGGACATATACAAAACGAATCAGGGACATTTTATGTAAATGAAGAAAGGAGCAATAGGTTGTGTAGTGGCTCAGGATGTGGAATCTTCCCTCAGGGCCTGTTTGAAAGCCCTGGAAGGACCTGATTGTACTACCATTGAGCGGAGAGTTTAATCTGATTTGATCCAGGGAAACGTCCCCTTTCAAGAGACTCCGGGAAGAGACATCTGTAATGGAATTAGCATATGCGATTCCTGGGGAGTCACGTCTGGGATGGGTCATGCCCACCACAAATCTTTACTTGACAAGTGATAGGAGATAGATGGATGGATGGAAACAGCATGTGTATTGCATTTTCTGCAAAAGGTGACTTTCTTTGCTAACAAATAAATCGATGACATAAACACACATACCTACTGTTAAACTCGGGTTTCATTACACTGAACACGGTGGATCAAGACGCGGCAATTAATGAAGCTGGTTTGTCCCTGTGCCGGAGCCACAGAATAAGAGAGTGACCCCAACACCAAAAGCCATGTTAAACGTACAGTGTAGAAGAATACGGAAAAGCCTGGTAGGTGTGTTCTGATCCATTTATTGATTGACAAGATGGTCCTTCTTAAATACAATGCAATGAGACAATGGGGATCAGTACAGTGGACGAAAAGAACCGTGAAAGCCATTTTTAGACACTCCCCACATCAAAAGGAACAAAACATTGAGACAGTGAAAACATTTACGGGTCTGGGGGGGGGGGGGGGGGGGGGGGGGCGGGGCTCTCCCTCCCCCAAAAAAAAAAAAAGGAACCAAAACGAGGCCATCTCAAAAAAAAAGGGGCAGC
>JAODKE010000088.1:7406701-7419650 GCA_026779605.1 Mormyrus hasselquistii
CACCCAGCCCGTCTTACCTCCACGCTGAAAGCCTGCTCTTCTCCATACACGGCACATAAAATCCACGTCAGGATCTGCAAGCATAAGACTCCCGGACCAAAGCAATTCAAGCGTCTTCTGCTTTGTAAGGGCAGTAAAAGCATACTGACCCGTTATTTCACTTCGCAAGTCTCAGATACCGAACCGGTGTGGAATAATCCCCCCCAGTGTTTCAGATGGAGAAAAACATCGCAGAGGAGGACGTGGCCAGCAGCCCGCGATGATCAATGCGCCGAGATGGAGGAAGAAACAGGTCCAGGGGATGCTATGCACATGAGTCGGCGGCGCCTTAAAGCCCCTTGCTTCTTTTCATGGGCGGCCTGGTCTGTACGGGCGCTTTGCGAAGGGGATCAGTCACATTTAGGAGCTGGGCTCCTCTCCTCGGTGCTGTAGCTGGTCGTTTTCAATCACACCTCCCGGCACAGCGCCTGCGCCTTCTGCTCACAGAGGCCCCCTCCCTCCTGCATGTTATACTGTCCCCTGCTGGACCACAAGCGGCTCACGTCACTGGATCACTGGCCGGGATTGGGGGGTGGGTGGGCTGGTGCACATAATGACAGGATAACGACAGGCGCACATATGCTCATAACAATCTGATACATGATTCCGGCTGATGTATGGTGGCGTTTGAGCTATCTATAGATACCATCCCTGCATCGACGGCGTAACATAAAAGGATCCATCATCAGTATTATCATCGCTATAAATACTGGTGACGAGGACAATAATAATAACATTAATAAATAATCTATTATTAAGAATAATGCGTGCGCTATTGTTGCTGTTGTTTATATTGTCACTGGTGTTATTTTCGTTACATTTTATCTGAGCACACGAGCAATGCTTTGTTATTATTTCAAAAACCTGGGAGTTAATAGTGCACATTGTCAACACTAGAGGGCAGTAGTGGTAAACATCCCGGAGTTGATTAAAAAGTGCAATCATGTTAATTTACATTTTAAACTTTGTATAATGCACCCATGTTTATAAATACAATTTAAAATATAACGTGAAGCGCAGTACCACCCATAAGGTCCTGACCTTTGTAAATTCCTTTTAGCAGCGTGGTGCAAACATGACACAAGAGAATTTTGTAATCTGTTATTTTTTCAAGGCTTTGATACACAGTCAGTAAGTACATTTATGTAAGAGGGGAGACAGTTTGTTTTCAGCAATATTTTCCAGAAGTTGTTAATACATTCTCGTCGACAAAAACGCAGCAGCAGTATTATTAATAATAGACTTAGAAAATGTATCTGGTCCAAAATGAGTCACAATTACTTACAGGTTAATATCTTACAGTAACATCTTAGGATGAATCCCATAGCATTTAATTAATCTGCTTCTTCCTCTGCCACTTCTCACACTATGTTGGGAGTTCTGCATGTCCTTTAGCGGCTGGGAAACTGGGAAAAGGGGCTCGAAATGTCTTTATCATTAGAGAATGGTTCAGAGACTGAGCCATAACTGTAATGCAAAGAGTGACATTGGTGAACATGAATTATGGAGTGTAAATATTTTGGGAACAATCTGAACAAAAATATTTATCCTTTTAAATGAATTCAAATACTGGAATGAGCAGGCAGCAGGGTGACGTGGCCTGTGGCTTAGTCAGCATGTGCGATGGCATCATATCTAACACACAGAGACAGTCACACAGATACAGTGACATGCAGATATAGACACACAGAGATGTGGATACACGCAGATACAGTGACATACAGAGACACACAGATACAGTGACATGCAGATATAGACACACAGAGATGTGGATACACACAGATACAGTGACATACAGAGACACACAGATACAGTGACACAGAGACAGTCACACAGATACAGTGACATGCAGATATAGACACACAGAGATGTGGATACACACAGATACAGTGACATACAGACACACACAGATACAGTGACACACAGATACAGTGACATACAGATATAGAAGCACATAGATGTGGATACACACAGATACAGTGACATACAGAGACACACAGATACAGTGACACGCAGATACAGTGACATACAGACACACACAGATACAGTGACACGCAGATACATACACAGATACAGTGACATGCAGATATAGAAGCACAGAGATGTGGATACACACAGATAGAGTGACACGCAGATACAGTGACATGCAGATACATACACAGATAGAGTGACACACAGATACAATCACATAGAGATGCAGACATACAGATGCACAGATGCAAATATACACAAACACACACAGATGTAGGCACACATATAGACACATATATAGTCACACAGACTCACAGTCATATACACTGATACAGACATACACGCACAATTACACACAGATACAGACACACACAGATACAGTGACACACAGACATACACAGATCTAGTGACACACAGATACAGACATACACACAGAGAGACACACAGACACACACAGATACAGCGACACACAGACACACACAGATATAGTGACACACAGATACAGTGACACACAGAGACAGTCACAGAGATACAGTGAGACACAGATAAATACACAGATACAGACACACAGAGATGCAGATACAGACACACACACACACAGTGACACACAGACACACACAGATATAGTGACACACAGATACAGTGACACAGATAGACACTGAGACAGTGACACAGATGCAGTGACACGCAGGTACAGACACACAGAGACAGTGACACACAGATACAGACATACACAGATACAGTGACACAGATACACACTGAGACAGTGACACAGATGCAGTGACACGCAGGTACAGACACACAGAGACAGTGACACACAGATACAAACATACACAGATACAGTGACACCGATACACACTGAGACAGTGACACAGATGCAGTGACACGCAGGTACAGACACACAGAGATGCAGATTCACAGATACAAATATAAACAGACAGACACAAACACACACAGATGCAGACACACACATACAGTATAGTCACACAGACTCACACAGTCACACAGACTTAGGCACACACGCACAATCACACACAGATACAGACACACATTTACATACACACATGTGCACACACAGTTACACACAGACACATGCGCGCACACACACATACAGACACACATATATACACACAGTCATGCAGATGTGTGGCCAACCTAGTTTAACGACTTCAGTCATTTGCATAATTTCATTTTATTTTCACTCAAGTGAAAGAATAAAAAAAAAATATCGGTGGTAATAACAGCCAGCACTGGGTCACGGTGCTGAATCCACTGAGTGACATGCAGAGGCGATAAATGATGAACCTTTGTAAATGCTATTTAATAACAGCAAACAAATAATTAGACTTAAACAGCATCTCCAGCACATCGAGGTATAAAATGAAGAGGAATCTATGAATTGAAGACACGAGAGGTAGGGCGAGTCGGTGTTTAAAGAGCAGACAGAAGACGCTCCTCTAATTCTCCGGCATGTAAATGACATGCTGGTCACCCCCCCCAGCCGCCGTTTTCAAGCTGCCTGTCGCCGGTGGTTACCGCGTGTTTCCACGACCGTCATTTCAGATCTGCGCTTTTCTCCTGCTCTGACAAAAGATCCTTGACAGCCCTTCAGAAAAGCTTTTCAGACGAGACTAAAGTGGATTGTGATAAGCGCAATGTGGCATGCAGCCCAATTCAGGAGACTGCGCTTAAAAACGTCTTTCGGGCCGAGGGCAGACGGCTTCACTCTCATCGCACGCAACAAATGCACTTCCCGTGCAGTTGTCGTTTCACCTGCGTAGACTTAGTTTTGTTTTCTTAATTAGAGTCTCCTTGCACTTTGCCAAATGTAATACTTTGGAGTTTGGGCTAAACTAATGGTTTGAGTCTCTGCGGCAATTGATCGGCCGACCCCGGGCCAAAAACCGCTTCAGGTAATGAAAAGCGGCTGGCCCTTGGCCACAGTAGTGTTTAAACAAGGTCAGTGGGGAAGGTTTCGGGAAAGAGGGGGAGTGGTGGATTTGTGCTTGGTGAGGGATACAGGACCTGCTCAGTTGTTATTTTTTTTTTACAAAAGTTATAAAGACCTTAGCTTTGTACTTGTGTCTGGATCAGGACTGAATTAGCTAGTGTATCCCACTGCTACCTCAGCAAAGGACTTTGGGGTGAATAAGGCTGATTTTTAATCCCTGTCCAGCACCGGTCCAGACACCCGTAACTCAAAATAGCTTTGGCTCAGTAGAATAGTATACGATCAGATCCAGTTTCACTCTTATTTACATACGTGTGTTTACACTGGGGTTTGCGCCCCAAGTTCCCCCAATAGCAGGTCTCGAATTTCAACCTCGACCGTCTTTTCTTCCCCTCCTGCGTCAGCACTGCTTTCAAGCCACTGCAATTCATTTAACGCTTCTGTTGCTCCGGAAAATCGAGTGTCCGATACTCGCACATCAAATATTATGTTAGGTACGGACAGCCCAGCCTGTTTGTGCAGACATTCCCAAATCCTACGTCAGCATCTCAACGTCAACATTAAGGGTTTCGGGATGATCAAATACGACATCAGACTGTAGAGGAGGCGGGACCAACCAATCATGTACATTGGGTTCACCTCTTCAGCCTGATTGGTTATCTCTCTGAACCAATGGTTTTTCATTCTGCCCTCAGAATATTTTTTGCATAAGTAAAACTCCCATGGGCTTTTATAAAGTGCACAAAGCTTTGCCTTAGTGATGCCAACCACTGAATGATGGGCGTTCAGATGAAGCAGCCAAGCACGGATGACACAAAACGCAACGTAAAACTAGAATAAAGTCACTCTCCTCCTCTGGACCTTCTTGGCAAAGCAGAACAGGTGCGATGGGATTTCTCCCACCTTGCACCCAAACGTCACACAGACCCTAAATCTGCAAGGTTCCAGAACCGCGTCATTCCCGTCGTCCCTCTCCCTCCCGGCATCCGTGCGCTTGCAGGGCCTCGGCCCCTCATTTCCGCTCTCCTCCTGACACCCTCCTTTCATGGCACTGAGTCTGCTGGCGAGATCTGCTCCCTCCGATCCACCAGCAGCCTGCTTGTGCCAGGCCGTGGGACCTGCCCGTCTCGTACCCGTGAGGCGCTCAGCTCCACTTTGAACGATCACTTCGCATAAGCGTCCCTAAATGATATGATCACGAAGTCTGAAACAAATATGTATACGCAGATGGACAGGAGACTTCTCTGAATGACTCTGCGCCGCTGACAGATGTTGTGGGGAAGTTATGAGCCCAGTGGAGACATTCCAACGTCTTTTGGGGAGTTTGGCTTACAATTTGTAGGAAACACAGCAGATACACTCAACTCATTTCAATCAAGCTTTGCTTATTATAAACAATAATAGATGGTAAGGGGGGAGTGCACAGTACTTCCCCGTGGTCACAATTCAGAAACAGTTTTTCTAACAATGGTTTGCAGATCGATATGGACAGCTAGGGGACAGCGAGGGTTTGGCCGACTCTCACACGTCGCTTAATTCTCAATTTCTGAAAGGCACACGCTGTAAGTTGACACTGTAAGCTGTTGTACTGTAATGGTCTGGGAAGAGAACTCAGTCTCCGAAACCAGATCGGCTGGGGATCACACGCATCACCACCATTAACACAACCCACCAGGCAAAACAATTAGTCCATCGGATTAGAAAAATCCAGAAATGAGTGCCGAAATGTGACTAAGGAGCGGTGGACGGCTCAGTGGGCCAGACCTCTGTGCCTGTGATCAGAAGGTTGTCAGTTTGAATTAGTATCGTTCGAACAGCTGATAGCTTTAACCGTGGTGCCCTACTGGCTCCAGAGCAGTTTATCTACAGACAGAGCCTGTCAGTGTCCTTGATGGTCCAGATGCTGCAGGGACTGGCTGGCTGAACACAGCACAGCGGGGAACCGCGCGCAAGGAGTGTCCCAGGTCATGCAGCATGCAGGCAGCCATTGAGGTGCATGTCATATGAAGGCCAAATACAGTACATCCCACAAGGAGTTAGAGTTTGCCAGGAGACCCCCTGCTGGCTACATGAAGCAGATGCCGTTTTGCGTTTCTCAGCTTCTGACAAACTGAGCGTTCTGAAATGATATGTCAGGAGGGGATAGGTAGGTGCCTTTTTATTTTTAACCAGATGTCCTTTAGAAACCCACTCAGAGGGGAAGTGACACAATGTCTCATTATGTTCTAGATAATTCTTAATAATCAATGGAAACCGCTGGAAAAGAGTGGGGTGTCCCTCAAGGTGCCTGACAGGGATCTGAAATAGATGTATATGAGGTGGATAGGAATAAGCAGATTGGCAGCTCACATATCCTGCCTGGAGACAAAATGAGTATTAACATTAAGAGCTTAACACTAATCTAATAAGAGGGATTTGTGGGTGAACGGCTGCCCCGGGAAAGGAGATGTGCAGTGAAAGGGCAGCAGATTGTTAGGGTCCTGGGGAGGAAGGACCAGGTCCTGCCGTGAAGGTCACGCCAGACACTCAATGTACTGTGTTGAGTTTCTGGGTTTCTGGAGGGTGGACCGGTAACTATGTTCAAGGTACGATTTAAGCATCTGTCCAGTTTAATCTGGACTTTAAAAAAAAAGAACACAACCCAAACAAAATAAGTCCAGCCTCCACCTAAGGGAAAATAAGTAATTATCGTAGTTACTGAAGTATCCATGAAATGAGGGATGATAGAAAAAGCCGAAAGACAACTCAGTGGGTTAATTTGGCAGTAGCGGAGAAGAGACACGGTATAATGGTATAAAGTCACGCTCATGCACGCTCGTGGGTAATTGTTTTATATCTAGCATAATGTTGAAAATTGAGCAGATTTGATACCACTTAGAAAGACTGAAAATTTCTTCTAATTAAATATCCGCTACAGTGGGTCCGATATTTGGAGAATCACACGGATGGAGGTGTTTAACGGTCCATTAATTCCATAACAAGTTGTCACTCTCTGTTGTGAATCAGTTGGGTTCCATATACTTCCTGAACTAGGGAGACCTGCTGCTGTGGATCACTCAGCCTTGAAGGTATTTCTGTGAGAGGCTGGATCTCCAGGTAGGAGGTATGGGGTGCACGTGACCATCCAGCTTGGTTTCCTGACTGCTCATGGGGGGAGACGCTTCCTGCCAGGGTCACACAGCCTCAGAGCCCTCCTGGATTATAACTTGTACATATTTCTTTGGATCAAAGTGCGGTCCGTTATCGGGAGGACCTCGTGGCGCAAGGGTAGCGCGTCTGACTCCAGCTCAGAAGGTTGCGTGTTCAAATCACGTCGAGGTCAAATTCAATTTATGACATATATCTATTTAGGATAAATAAGGATTGTCCAGTCTCACATGACTGAGTAAACATTACCCAGAAAAGGGGCACGTTTTAGTCGAATGGCAAAGAATTACATTTGACGAGTGATTGAATAACACATTTTCTAATACGTGTGGTTACATAGTATGTTTATACTTTTATATTAAAGGCACGTTTTTTATCGGCAGAATGTCAGGCTCCCTGGAAGGAAAACTTCCCCTTGTCACATCTGGCTGAATATTTCAGTCACTGAAACATGTTCTTCCAAACAAATATCTGAGCAAAACAGTCTTCAGATGTCATCCACTGTTTGGGGACCCGGCTTTCATAAATGTCAGTACCGACCGCCCGGCGCTCAGATCTTAATGCGGGCTCGGCCGTTTCCCGTCCCTTTCACCGGCTTGGATCGTGAGCTGCCGGTGCTGTCAGCTGCTGCCTGCCTTACTCACCGAGACACATGAAACTTTCCTCCCACGTCAATCTGCTCTCTCAGGGAGCGGCTTGTCCGGCACCGATCAACCGTGCCGAGGCACCGGCGCCCTTACCGTGTTTGCAATGGTAGCGGCGGAAGTTTGGAAGGGCTGTTTGTGAAGTTTTGCCAAATCGGCGTTATAAACAAGAGGCATATCTAAGGGATCCCACGATAACTCGGCGCGCCTAAATAAATACAATTATTATCATGTGTGCAATACCTGTGTTTTTTCTTCTATCTATCTATCTATCTATCTATCTATCTATCTATCTATCTATCTATTTATCTATCTATCTATACCTGCATGTCCCCTTGAAAACGCTGAAAAGCATGGTTGTGGTCGCTGGTGATATTTGTCAGATCCAGTGATGACTCTCTGCGATATATTTTTATTTTTTTCCCCTGGTTATTTTTAAGACGTGTGAAAATCTAGTGATAACTGTTGTCTTCGGGAAGAGTGTTTATGAGAAACAGGCCAGTGCATGAATAAGATACGCTATGACGTCTGGATAACAAGCTAAGCCATGCTAATCATGTTTTAAATACGTTTTAACATTAATACTATACACATATGCATAATTAAAACTAAGATTTATCACTTGTGTAATTTAAACTCGGCTACAACAATATTATCTTTACAGATTGAATATAGCGCAGGCTGGCCCAGAGTTCAAATTGCATTGCCATTTTAACGACAGAAAGCAAATTGAAATGCATTATGAATTTCCATGCTGAAGATGTATTACTGCTCTCTTCTACTGAAAATAACCTCCAGAAAAGCAAATGGTGTAATGATTTAACACCTTTTATTAATTCGTATTTCTACATTGGATTTAAATATAATGAGTATGTTAGTTCTGAACTGAAGTATGCACATATAAAGCTATCTTGCACTTTTACACTTAAAATATCAAAACGGTTCACGATTCCAGGGCTGCCAACTCACGTATGTGGCGTGACACTCGCGCGTTCAGACTCTCGCGCTCACACAAGAAACCATACGACAAATCTATATTGTTCCATTATACACCTAAAGAGGTACATTAAAAGCGTCGGGGTAGTTTGCAAAGTCTACTGACTATTAGCAAGGTAATAAAACTCACACATACATGTGTATGCGTGTGCAGACTTTCGTATTGAAAACCTCCCAGCAGTCAGCCCTGTAATCTTCGTCCTGCGTTACATTTCGGCACGCATCTCTTATGTTAGACGGGTCGGTGCCGACCCTAACACTATCGGAAGGGTAATCCCCATTCTTTACAGAATAAGGACAGCAAGATACATCAATTCCAGATGTATGTACCAGCCTTCTTCACTCTGGATACCTTGATCCCTCTTCGCTGGAAGGATCTGAGCCGTTAACATTAAAGTTACATAAAGCAGAACAGAGATTTCTGGCACATCCAGCCTGAAATTTATATACTTCAAATATATATATAACACTTCATATGCTGTCATGGTGTGTGTATGCAACATTACTCCTTATGCTGTTTTATGGCTGCATAAACATTACATTGTGCAGAGGACACTCCGGAAAGCTATTTTTATGGCCATTTACGAGCTGATCCTCATTAGGCATACATGGATGGTCTGATGAAGCTGCAGCTTTGGATGAGGGACATCAGAGATGCTGAGCCGTGTCCCCCTCCCCCACTGAAGAGGGGAGGGTCACGTATATTACCAGGTGGCACACTGGAGATAGTCTCCAGCTCTGTGCTAACTGGAGAGCTAAGCCGTTTCTGTCGCAGTGGAGCTAATTCAGCAGCAGGGGGCATCACTCTGCTGTCACACCTCTGCACGGCTCCTGCATGGTCATCAAGAATGTGTGTTTGCTGGGGGATTTCAGGAGGTACCTTCAGTCCTAGATGCTTATATGTCACGTGTTAACTACCGTGTATTAGCTGAGAAAAAGACAAGAATACTCCTGACAGTCCTGGATCCAGTTGAGGAATTCACCCCTTTTCCTGTAGGAGGTGCTAGTGGAAATGAAACTCTCCCTTCAACATTATCGCATGTTCAGTCGCTCGTGAGAGTTTTGCTTGCATAAAATTTGCTGAGGCCAGAACGAAAAATGATTGGTTCAAAGAGATAACCAATCAGATTGTAAAGGAGGTGGGTCGAATCTTCTAGAGGTAGTGGGACCGACCAATCAGTATTAGTCCCGCCTTCTCTAGCCGCTTAGACCCACCTCTTCTACAAGTTAAGGTCAGGTTAGCATCCTTTGGCAGAAGACAATTCAGGAGCAGGAACCTAAATTGTTACGCTGCACAGAAAAGTCAAAAGGGATACAGATGCAGCCAAAGGGAGCCATCAGGGGCACTCACTGTGTGCTAATCAGCTCCCAGTGCTGTGTCCTCATTAAGGATGGCGATTGGCTCTCACCAATCCCACCTTTGTGCCCAAGGCAGCCTCTCATCCAGCTGTGACCAACTACAAGGCCTCTGTGTGCACGTGAAGATGTTTGACTTGGAATTTCACCCAGGGAGCACCAAACTATTTCAGGCAGAAAACAAAACTTAATTTCTTTCATTTTATGTAATATAAGCACTGAAATTCTATCGCGTCCATGGTGGCCTGTTCTGTCGTGCAATAGTTTTGCTTTGTCTCTATATACAACTTTCATTTTCATTTAACCATTAGGAGGGGAACAAATGTAGAATTCAGACTGGGGTTACACACAAGTAGCTGATTCAGTTACAATATTAACACAATCTGATAGCCCTAGAGTCAGATATTGATGCAGAAATGAATCGGCTGGGTCACTAGAGCTTGTTCAGCGGAGACTGAGCTGCTCCTGGCTCTCGCAGGGCTTTCTCTTCCCGTCGAATGTATACATTGCAAAGGCAGCAGAATGAGCTCCTTATTGCGCAGGTGTTTTTATTTAAAATCCATAGACATAACAATGGCAGCGACGCTTAACACAGACAAAGATCGTGTTGAGTGAATGGCATTTCCTTCTTTGTACAGGGCCTGAGAACACATGGAAGTAATTCCCTGTCGATCCTGGTGCCAGCTTTGTGTTCTGTGAACCTCTGTTCCCACATACCTGAACCCTGTTGGGGCTGCGGGTGGATAATGTGACTGGCGTTTGGTGATGTGCAGGTCAGCGTGGACCGCTAGCGTGATCACGCACTAACAGCATATGTCACGGCCCTGTGCTATTTGTGGTTTGCTGTGTGTCTGTACTAACATGGACACATTACTCGACTTTGTTCAGACTCTTGGTGTTTTTACCACTTTTGTACATTGCAATTGAAGTGCATCTGGTTAATGTAAGTCTTTGGGAGGGAGACTGACATATCTTGGTGGAAGGAGCCTTGGAGACAGCTGGACTTGATTGGCTGAAATCTCTAGGCGATCCACCACTAATTACAAGCATCAGTAAATACCGGTCGGTGTTACAAACTGACTGCCTGGCAGCCAATTCTGGTGGAGCTTCAGGCACGAGGCCCTCACCAAACTGGACTGGTTTGGAGGACAGATGTGGAGAGTGGGACCTGAACACCTAATGGCAAACAGGAAACCTTGGCAGAGGGCAGGGGAAAGCGTGGTAAACAGGAGCGAGCCATGAGGAACGGGAGAGCGATCAAAGTCAGGAATCGGGCAAGAATGAGGAATTGTGGAATCGCACTGAAAGCAGCCATGTTTTGACTTTACCCCGCGGAGAAGCTGTAAGATGAAGCAGCTTGTTTCTTTTGTGGTCTCCCGCCTCACTGTAGGCGGACGAACAGAGAGGAGTGGATCGGGTTGCCCTCTTGTGGCCCGGTGGACTTCTAGCACTGCAGGCGGACAGACATCGCTGATTGGAACATCGAGATTTCCATGTTTAACTTTATCTGCCTGCTCCCAGGCTCGGCGGTACTTTTTCATTTTCATTTCATTTCAGATAAGTGCTGCTGCGAGCCTAACCCTCCTGGCCCTGCACATAGCGATAAAAACCACATTGTTTAAAGGAGAACAGAGTTTTACAGGGAACATTTCTCTTCTCCATTGAATTTCATTAAAGCCAAACTAGGCGGAGTTCAACTACAACTAAAAGAGCAGCAGTTCAGTTTGGGGCTGCAGGAAAAACCCATGCAGGACACATCGAAGAAATGTAAAAAAAAAAAAAAACAAAATAAAAAAGACTAACGCAGGACCTTACAGCAGGGTGGCAAGCGGTCATCTCTGTAAATGAAGAATAGCGGTTAAGGGCAGTTATTCATAACTAAAAGGTTGTTGGGTCAGATCCCAGGTGTTCCTTGCCATTGTACCCTTGAGCGGGAAGCTCGCCGTAATAAAACGTCCACCTGAATGAAGGAGTCAACATTGTCGTCTTGGGTCAAAGCGCCGGGTTCCCAAAGCGCCGGTGGAATCTGGCTGGGGAAGCGCCGTCAATCACGGAAAGGGCGAGCGGAGCAGGGGAGAGGCGTAAATGAGTTTTGCGACATTCAGGAGCGATCTGACCTCACGCTGGATGAGGTCCGCTCAAGCGTGACAGATAATTTCGTTTTCGGTTATAAGTCTGGAGCATGTGAATTGCCATGCGCTTTCAGCACAACTGAACACCACACCTTACTGTAATCTCCTTCAAAATCCTAACAATTAACACCAATAAACAGGACGTTGCCCGAGCAGCATATCGTCAATGACTATGATCAGCCTTAAATCTTATTTTAATTCCTAAGTAGGTTTGTGAAGATGTACGACTTGTTCAGTTTTACTCTCTGAACACCCATAATTGTATTCAAATACACAGTAGTCATTCAAGCACCAGCACTACTATCAGTGCCGGGATGCGTTCTGAGCGCCGGTCTGATATGACTGGGCATGTAGGCAGAGATGCACCCTAAGGATGTTTTATTCAGGCAGTGGGGAAATAGCAACCTGTCCAGAAATCAGCCAAAGCTAAACCAGCGAGTCCAGTTACTCGATACATGTGCGGCTGCCTTGTGCGTCTTCCTGTGGTCCCGGTTCGCTTCCCTGGGCACTTTGCTCTGATTGCTCCCGCACAGATATGAAATATTTACACACTATTAACTAAGAGGGCAGCCGGTGCGTAAGGGCCGGGGAGGGGAGCCGTCGAGGCTTTAGCCGCTGCGTAAGGGCCGGGGAAGGGAGCCGTCAAGGCTTTAGCCGCTGCGTAAGGGCCGGGGAGGGGAGCCGTCGAGGCTTTAGCCGGTGCGTAAGGGCCG
>JAODKE010000088.1:7434781-7449577 GCA_026779605.1 Mormyrus hasselquistii
ACTTAGTTACTGGTTAATTAATACATTAAGTAAGAGTGCACTACTACAATGTGCCCCCTCAAGTAAAGTGTTACCAATATTTTAATGTTAACAATAAATGTCTTAAGATGAAATTAAATTGTAAACCAAAATAAATAGAACTACCTGTATTATTTATGTGAAAATGGTCATCCTCACAAAACAAAACTTGAATCTTGAATTCTGTAGTGCAATACATTACAGATGTGCTGTGACCCGTAATGTACAAAAATGTTCCTTAAATAACAGTTTAAGGCTATTTTGTCCTCAAAAACAAAACAAATACTTCTTCGTTGTCTGCTCTAAAACAGGGCACTTTCCGAATGTAGCAAAACATCAATGAGCTTGGAAACAGCAGACAGATGACAGTGAACTACTAATTTAAATAGTATAGTGTAGTTCATAATATCAAAAAAGTTTATAGAAATATCTACTACTAAATTATATTGTAAACTGAAATACATATTAAAGGCCTAGCCTTCCTATTGTATGAAAATGATAAATTCTCATCACAAACATGACTTACTGTTCATTGGGAATTTGTAGGTTCTTCTATAAGAATATTAGGCGGTTCACATGTTCTGGTTGAGACTGTTTCTTTTTGCAGTGACCACATCCGCTCTGCAGATTTTCTTCCACTTTTCTCAAGCAGAGTGTCTCATCAATTCTTCACTGAGCTGGGTCTGCTGTTTTCTTTACAATGGCAGGTATTAGCTTCCAAGACTAAATGCAGCTAACATAGCTTCTCAAGTTAGTGGTATTTCTAAAGTATTTGATTTTCATGTGACTTTACAGACAGCATGCGTCTTACCCAGCTCATGCTTCCGACTCTATGTCTGCTTTCAGAAAAACTTGGTGTGTTTTTAGACCCGTTCTTGTCTTTCATCTCCATCTGCCATTTTGTGCTAGCTCCGTTCTCCCACAATTCAATGCGACATTGTCACTATAGACTGCTGGTAGCTACCACAGACAGTAAAAGTTGCTATGAGGAAGTTCTTTTGAACTGTAGAACTTTATTGGTCGGGTCATTCTGATAACTGCCATATTCAGAGAGTAGTTGTTGCTGTGACAGATCGGCTCCTCCCGATGATGTGTGTGTCACTCCTTCAAATGAGCACATTATGAGACTCAGGCTAGGGTATTCTTTGGGTGTCTTGTTGGTTGCCTCAGTGTATGCTGTAACTGCAGTGCACGGTGCCTCGATAAGGGAGATATTTTATTCCAAACTTTGCCTGGTTGTTGATAGGTGTCTGCGAGTTGCCACTCCCCTGGTCATGGGTGACTTCGGTGCAGCCACTGCCACTGACAGGTCCGGCTATGTAGATTGTGTTGGTCCCCAACAGTCTGGCGACCACAGTGAATGTTTCTTGACTTTGCAAAAAAGTCTGGGACTGTGTGTCGCTGACCACATACTTCTTGTTGCTACTCTGAAGATTCAGATTAGGTCGAGTAGGCCTCAACCTACTAGAAGAATGAGGCTGGACTAGGCCAGATTCCAAGATCAAGTTGTTTCTAATGAGTTCTGCATGCTGTTTGTGTAAGGAACTTGCAGACTTGGGCGCGACTGCCAATTCTAATGTGATATGGGAAACCTTCTATGACAAGAATCTGAAGGTCGTGGAGTTTTATGGTGGTGTTACTGGTGTTCCCAGAAGGAGGTATGTCATCGTCTCTGGGTCCACAGTTCTCGAGGTTGATCTTCCGGGTAGGTTTGAACCACAAAACTTGCTAAGATTGCAGAGATGGTGAACCAGCTGAGGGTAGAGAAGGCAGCAGGGATCTGTGGAATCCGGGGTGAACTTCTCCAGCCTGGAGGTAAAGCTGTCCTCCTGGCATTACCGACAATCATTGGGATCCATTTGTGAGACGTGCGTCATCCTAACTGACTGGAAAATGGGACTTGTTGTCCCTATCTGGAAAGGGAAGGGTGACCGCCTAGATTGTAGAAATTACAGGGGGATAACTCTGCTCTCAGTATCAGGTAAAGTCCTTGCCAGGGTCAACCTCAACAAGATCCATGATCGTTTGCTTGCCTACCAGCACCTGGAGCAATCTGTTTTTTTATGCCTAAAAATGCTACCATCAACCGTTGTGGGCTCTGCGTTGTGAGGGAACATCAGTAACGGCACAATGGCCATGTGGCACGATTCCCCGAGGGTGATCCGACTCACATGATCCTCATTTCTGAGGACCCAAGCAACTGGACCAGGCCAAGGGGACATCCACATAGCATCTGGATGTGGCAGATAGACAGCCATTTCCAGAGGGTGGGATTGGACTGTGTGCCAGCCTGCGGGGCCGCCAACAGGGACCCCGAGGTGTTTCATCGTGTGGTGGGTCTGCTATGCCTGTGCATGCTCCCCAACCTGACCTGATCATGAAGTGTGGTATTTAATACTTTTATTTAGAAAATAAATAGAACTCTTCATGTCTCACAGCATATGCAGTTCATCACCTGATTATGACAATTCTTAATTATTTCACATTGCATAGTGTTCAGTATAATGTGTACAACTCCTCAGTCCTCACCTGGATAAGTTTCGAAAATGGATGGATGGGTGGGTAATTGTCTTCTAATTGCAGTGAATCTGGATTTTATTAAGGGAGTTTATTAAACGACTGTATTTGATAAGTGAGGAATTATGTTCAACTGTACCAGAAGTATAATAATTCTAACAGGTCACTTGACTTTATTTCACCATTAAAAAGAAATTTACCCAGATGTTTACTTCCTGCCACTCTCTTCCTGACTGTATCCACTGAACATCTGCACAGAAGGCAATTAAAAGCTTTAGTGCATTAGTCAGAATAGTAGCTTGTAGGCCCCAGGGCCAACACACAAGAACTTACGGCTTTATTGGAAGATACTTCATTCAACACACCACAAAGTTCACTTCAGATGCATTTCAGCTAGCACTTAGACGACTTAAATGTTCTCAAGAATTCCTCCTTTACTTTGTGGTGGTCCAAATGCAGTGCAGAGAAAATTGCCTGAAAGTTAAAATAATATGACCTTTTTTTTTTTCTTTCTTTTTTTTAAAATCAATTGATGTATTAATGACGTTTACCAGGTACAAGAAAAGAAGTTTGATAACTGGATAACCACTTATAGAAAACAGATTGATCATTATTGAAGAATGACAGAATAGACCACATTATCCATCCATCCATCCATTTTCCAATCCGCGTAATCCTAATGGGTCGCGGGGGGTCCGGAGCCTATCCCGGAAGCAACGGGCACGAGGCAGGGTAGACCACATTAATTAAAGTTAATTAATTAATCATTTGAAAAACTATAGACATTAGCATGGACTGCAATGTAAAATGGGGCATTGTGAGACAAACGAAACAAACGAAACCAAGCAGACAAAATGGGGCATTGTGAGACAAACGAAACAAACGAAACCAAGCAGACAAAATATGCTGGAAGGTCAATGTTGACTTAGCAAGTCAAACAACTCATGGGTTGGAGTGCACAATCCACTTCTAACACCTGTCAAAGCTGATTTGTTACTCTTGAGGGGTGGGAAAAGTAGTGGAAGCCTTGAGTAGCCCCCTACCACCTACTGAAAATCACACAGCAAAAAAAAACCTGTATACAGATCAAACCATCAGGGTCTAAGAAGGTTTGGGAAGCTCATTATTTATTAATAATCAAATGGCCTTGCATTGAAACATTCTAAATTGTTTTTTAATAAACGTTACACAGAGAGAAAATGATGTGAATATGATAAAACACGATAATGATCAGGTCGAACGAGCAGCATATGGATTCATCAAACAAATAAAACAAAGCGTAGTAAAGTGTTACCTTGGCTGAACTCCAACTCCTCCAACAACAGGACCTAAACTCAGAAGCGACTCTTTATAATCAGCTTTATAGTCCAAGTTTGAGCTCGATGTATTGACTGCTGAATGAATTTAATGCATGCAATATACCTTGAAACTAACATTACTATGGTCTTATTGGCATTAAATGTCAACAGTCAATTTTTATTTAATAAGACTGACTGACCTTGTCACCATGCGGCACCCTCCCCATTACTTTAGCCTAGAAGGAATTAAAATATTCAAATACTCTGTAAGGAAAAACATTTTAATTTCCCGCTGACATTAAGATGTCATGGCTCGTAGGCATTTGGCGGTATAAGGTACCTTGCTAGCTCTCCAGTGCTTCAAATGTTCCTCCTGTTTTAGTTAAAACACAATTACAAAAACACCCTTAAACTAATTAAATGGAGGGACCGGACAAAATGAAACTTTGATTTTTTTGTGTTATTGCTTTTCCCATAACCTTTTTGAAAAAGCTCGGCAGTCTGTCGCTAAAGCCTCCCAAATGTAGGAAACTGAATTTATTATCTGTGACAGCCTCCCCCCCCCAACCCCCCATTGTTCTGAATTTGCTCATTGTTTTCCTTAAGAAACTGTGCCGATATAACAGGCATTAAGTTTTATTGACAATAAATAAATTTAACTTTGTATTATTTTTACATTGTTAGACATATTGGATAAGCGGTTATGGAATATGGAGGTGTGGGTTGGCCCCCCCCATCCTGGTTCGTTCCCTGCCTTGCACCCATAGCCTCTGGGATAGGCTGTGAAGCCCCTGCAACCCTGAATGGAACAAGCGGCTACAGAAAATGTGTGACTGGAACAGATGTAGGTAATACAATGACGTAAGATAATATTAATCAACAGATTCATTTAACTGGGTTATTCTGTTCATTAATACTCATCCTGTAGCTTTTGGTATTGGGTTTATTTTTGCCTCATTTTCCGGTATAAAATAGCATCAGAAGCTGTGCGTAGCGGTTTAGCAAAATGCAGGGTCTGAGCCTCAGTATTCTGTTTGGGTAGTAACTCCAGCAAGCACACCTCCTGCTTCTTATACTGCATGGAAAAGGACTATTCCTCTCAAGAACCCGTTAGCGTCCACACAAAGCAATCATGAAAGATCTGCACAGGACTACCAGAGCAGTAATTTACCAAGAATCTGTGCTCAAAACTCAAGGTTCCATTTTTTTATGGGTATTACTTGACCAACCTACCAAGTCACCTCAATAAGAAAAGTTTCAGTTTTGCTAAGAAAGAGCTATTGCTGTTTTATTACTATAACAACACCCATTTACAACTGTATTGACATAGCTATTTGCGTTACTCTATGTCTAGATTTGCTACCATTATTAATATATTGCAAACAAGCTTAACAGGAGAGAAAGCCATCAAGCAGTGGATCTATGGTAGATGTGATCTATCCACTTTATCCACTGGGGAAAACTCATTGCTGAGCAGCTCCACTACAGCCTCAGTAAACGTCATTTTAATCTATCATCCCACTTCCCAGTATTAATGAAGTGGCGCGGGACCAGTTCTAGGATCCCAGAAAACACTGATATGTGGAATTTGTAACTGGTCTATCTGACTATAATTCTCTTGGACGGGAGACATAATTTTATACAGCATTCTTTGTAGCAGCAAAATTGCACAGGTGCACTGGACATAAACAGACACATTATCTTCTGGTTTTAGGATTCTTTTCATCTATTTTTTTTTTCCTACGGAGAGTAATAGAAGAAACCAGTGTCCTAATGCAGTAATCCTGCTCTTCAGAAGCACCATTACACGCACTATTAGGGAGTAATCAGAGGACGGAGGGTATTGTCAGGGACTTATCAAGTGGGCGAGATGTATTTATGATGTGGAGAAGAAAGGTCAGACAGTAGAGAATACAGTTGGAGTGGGGCTGAATGAATAGAGCAGTAATGACACACGGCTGAGAAGCGTGGCCAGTTACTCCCTGCCTGTGGGCCCCTATTCTGCCATGAAAATAAATACTCACCCTCGCACTGGAACCAGACATGTTCAGATAAAGAAGGCATCTCCGGGTCTGATGTCTAAGCTTTACAATCCTGCACTAGAATCACTTGAAATCATTCTGGGGATTGTGCATGTGCGTGTGTGTGTCTGTCTGTCTGTCTGTCTGTCTGTGGTCCAGGTTTGCATTACATTGTGGGTACCAAAAACCATAACATAACATTTTTGGGGATAATTTAATTCTCCACAAAGGGGAAATTCAATCTGTAGAAAAATCTGTGACTACAGTCTAAAAATGCCAAAGGTATTTTGTTTGGTTATTTATGGTTAAGGTTAGGGCTGGGTGGGGGTTACGGTCGTCACTGCTGGGATTACAGTTTTGCCTATAGAAATGAATGGACGGTTCCCCAAAGACATGAGTACAGGTCTGTGTGTGTATGTGTGTGGTCCAGGTATACCTTATCTTGTGGAGACCAAATGTCCTCACAATGTGATAAATTCCCGTTTACTGGTCCTCATATGGGAAAACTCTATTCTATAAAAATCTGTGACTGCAATGAAAAAACTAAAAATCCAAGAACTTGTCTTCTGTTTGGTAATTCACGGTATGGTTAGGGCTGGGTAGGGGTTAAGGTTGTCATAGTTAGCGTTAGCATTTTTCTCATAGAAATAAATGAGCGGTCCCCAGAAAGATATGTTTACCCCGACATGTGTGTGTGTGTGTGTGTGTGTATGGGGTGGGGTTGGTGGGAATCAATGAATCGAGATCATTGCTAGTGCAAGAAAAATTCTCAGCAAGATTTTGGATTTCATATAACTTAATTCACACCAGCATTTGAAAATTACCTGCCAAATTTATCATTCAGGATACCTCCTCCATTAGGGAAAATGATTCATTATTTCCTTACATACTGATGTAAATATTCCCTGCTTCGTTCGAAATGCACTCGCATTAAAGTAACAAATGAAATGCAGTTATCTATAGACACGTTTTCAATCATTTAAATTGCTTTACTTCTGTCGAGATGACAGCAGTTCCCACTCCAGAGTCATTAATATCCAGTTCGGCGGCGTGTTGTAAGTGTCGAGGCCCGAGTATGACAGCATACCTGTGGAGTGAGCGGGGGGGGGGGGGGGGGGGGGTGGGAGTTAGTAAGCTGGCTTCAATCTGTTTCAGGGAGAGGAGTTCAAATACAAAACGAATACGGAACCTGGGGAGCAGGCAGCAGCGCTGGTGAACAGCACCTAACATTTAGCGAGCTTAACGAAACATTACCGTGGGTTGGCTGGCGGGCTGCAGTGCCGGAGGGCCGGTTTACTCAGTGCCAGGCTGTGCGCAGCACATGTCCGACTCCCACGTGAAGCCTCGGCCCGTTCCCGAATGTGTGTCACGGCTCAGGAACGGAACACAGTTCGTCTGCCCTCACACGGACGGGAGTCGTTCCGAGCTGTGTGTGCGGGGGACATCGGGCAGGTCGTCTCTGCAAACACTCATGACGTCCGTGTGTGTTTTTGTTCATTTAGCCCCACGCAGTGAATGTTTGACACAAGTCATATTTATGCGAGAAGTCCTGGGAAAAATAGCGTCTGTCTCAGTGTTTCTCTCAGGCAATGCTGAACCACGCCAGCCTTATGAAGTGAGTTGCACCTTCCCCTGAGTAGATCTGGGCTGTTCAGGTGAAACATTACATTGGTGAAAGCCATCAGTTCTGGTGGTCAAGCTGCCCCACATTACGCAACAACTGCAGCAGTGCCCCCAAGTGGACCGTAAAAGTATGACAGTGGGGAAGTGTATCTGTCATTGAGGAGGCTCAGTGACATAAGCCTGGAAACATGTTTCTTTTTGTTCAGGTGCTGTATGATCTTTCAGTTCGATTGTCCAGTTTAACACAGCATATTTCCCCTCAATCCGCCTAGAAAAGACGAATAAATTGGGTGGTTTGATGCTGAAGATTATCTCCAAGCACACCATGGTGTCAAATGACCTGAGGCTCAAGCACACATACCGTCATCCATGGAATGAAACTGTTTTCACAACGGTCATTGTATTTCTTACGCTCAGATCTCCACTGTGGATAGATGTTTCACTATAGTAAATAAAAGCCATGAATGTTAATGCCCATACTGTAAATACGGGGATCTTAGCATGACCAAAGACCTTGAGAAGAGACATCAGTTTTCACTACACTTCCTGGCAACTCTCAGAGATCCTTCTAGAAGGACACAACTCTGAACACATCCTCGACTTGAAAGTATTCCCACCTTGCAGCGCTGTATGTGAGTGATTACATTAGTCTCATGAATTTAATGACCTTGTGGTAATATAACTAGCAATACTTAAGTGACTAATTATTTCCAGAAACGCAGCTTTTGCAACTGAAAGGCCTGTTTGCAAAGAACAGTCTGTCTGCCACATAGAAAATAATGAAAATAACATTAACCTCATCAGCTTAAGTAGTGCAGCTGTAGCCATGGCAACCCAGCCTACATCCCTCCACAGATTCCACATATTGTGAGTACAAGATCTCCGGCACCCACGCACTTGTTCGATCCTCAGCCCTGCGACCTACAGTCTTCTGACCTTAAACATCTCCACTGGCACTCGGTGAAGGTCGACAGCAAGATTGCATGAAGGAGCTAAAGATATTAAAATACTTGTTTCTCACGTCAAACCAAAAGTTACAATAAACAGTTAAGTGTATAAATACAGCTGGAGGAAAGATAAAACTGTTACATGAGACACTTACAAAACCCAGTGTCCTGGGTTGTATGACCGAAGGTTTACTCCCTAATTGTGTACGTGTATTTATAAACGTCTTCATGTACTGTCAACATTGAGGTAAAAAAAATAACGCAATTATAAAAAATAAAAAAAAACATTTAACCTCAAAGATTAGCTGAACCGTCATTTTGAACATAACGAAAAAGCCAGGTGATCTTCAATTCGTTTTATAATAAATTCAACAAACGAAGCTCAATCCACACAGGGTTTCTTCGTATCATGAAATTCTTTCTGGTAAATTTATACTGTGCGAAATCGCAAGGGACATGCTCTGGTCAGTGTTTCACGTTCTTTGACAGCCACGAGACGCTGCATAGGAAGCCTGAGGTTCGTCATGTAGCGTTGCTCCCCTCTGCTGGCCGTATGCCGAAATTACATATCTATTTATTGAACGGCGTATGATCCAGCACTGTAGTTAGATTTCTAACTTCAACCAGAGGTGGAAGTTTTAGGTCCAGAAAGTAAAAATCCTGACCAGGATTTTGTTTCAACCAAACATTTGAGCATAAAGAGTCACAGTCATATATAGTATTCAATAGGTTGGTTTAAACAAAATCTTGGCCTGGATTTTTACTTTCTGGACCTGAAACTTCCACCTCTGACTTCAACACAGCCATTAACTAGTTCTTTCGACAGCTTTTTAAACATATAAATTCTGGTTAAAACAAACCCTTGTGATTCCTTCCTTTTTAACATACAGTCTGAGGTTCCTTTCCCCAGCTCTTCTTCAGAGACATAGCTAAATATTCTTGACCCCCTGAGAAAATCCTGCCTTTAGCCTTCCCTCTTCGAGAACACATTTTATCTCTAAAGTCTTCCATTCCAGCATCCCTTCCACATACTCCTGCCGGTTCTGCCGTACAGGAATCCCCTTAATCCAATATACAGATGCACAATTCAGGGTAATACACAGCTTCCTCAAACAAACAGCAGAGGGCAACAAAACTGCATGATTCGCCTCGCGCCTCTTCCTTGCCCACGAGCGTCAGAGAAATCAGATAATGTGAGGCAAGGACCACAAAATTGTCCCAAGTAACTTAGCATGATGGGAAGGAAACGGTATAGTGAAGAAAAACTCACTGGAAGTTCTAAATGGGATAATTGATAATCTTGATATGAGAAACAGACATGCTTTACAAAGTGAACCACTAACCGCAATCGCTAACTGTAGAATGGTTAAGACCAAAACCATCATGGTCCAATCAGAACAATTTAATCAGTGGCAGAAATATTCAGTGGATTAGATTTGCTGAATAATGGTTTTACATTCCTAGATTCCCAACTCATCCAGCTAAACAGGGGCGCAACTTATTATACGGATAGATGGGTTCTTTAGTAATTTGCAGAGGGAAATTCAGAATACGACAATAGATTCCAGTCAGCGCAAAGGTGGAGGTCTCTGCATATATGTACACAATTTCATTGTACAACAACAATAAAGATTTTCTCTTCTCGTTCTGCATATTGTGTAGATTTAATTTGCTTTGCCTTTAATCAATCCGAAGTTCCTCTGGGTCTCTGCTGACTTGAATCGGCTGACCTGTTCCACATCTGGTTAGACCACCAGTGTCACTGGCTTTTCACAGAAGAAAAACGACACGCTGCCAGACCTTTATAGTATATATTATACAGGTGCCCCCCAGATTACAATGGGGTTATGATCCGATAAACCGATCATAAGGTGGAAATGCATTTTAACACGGCACACCTAACAAACACCACAGCCTAGCCTTATTTAAACATGCTTAGAACACTTACAATAGCCGACAGCTGGGCAAAATCATTAACACACAGCCTATTTTAAAGTGTTGAATAGAATTTATATATATAATTATACCGATCATGAAGTCGAAATATCGCAACACAGACCATCATGACCCAGGGAGTGTCTGTATATTATAAATATATATTTCTATCAGGTTCTTACTTTAAATATTCTAAAGCTTCAATACTGGCTCATTCTCCCGCACTCTGTTACAGAATTACAAAGAGAAGGTTGAGCAGTTACCCTGTGGGCTGTGAGAGTATGATGGCCCAAAATCATGTACTTGCATTTTGTGTTACGCACGAGATCACACTCACAGACGGTTACAAAAAACATCAGAGTACTGAGCTTTATTCCCCATTTATTTCAAAATGTATCTGATGTAAAATGAGAGGCAGACAGAAGTACAGAGGGATTATTTCAAACATTTCACCGAATCGCCGAAATGCGTCTGATGTACATCATGGTTATGGTAGATTTACAACCAAATTTACAGTGGTTAGGCTGAGGTTTCGATGCCTCCCTCTGCCTCAGATGATACAGCACAATCTCACATAGAGGAGATTAGCAGAATTGTCAACCACAATGCTTGTCCTGTACCTGCAAAAGAAAAAGAATCAAAGAAAGTTCAGAACACAACTTTACGTTCCAAATGTCCAACAGCAATTCTTGCCTGTGTGAGTAGGCATGTACACAGTTTAAATTTTATACATCTCTATTCCTCAGCTAAAAAAAAAAAAAAAGTATATTTACACATGATGTTTACAAAAAGAAACATTGAAAAACAGCCCTTTACATTGTCAACTGTCATATAAATTGGATTTAGGGTGTATGTACGCACTGATGTAAGACAACATTTAAAAAAATCCAACACAGTGGATGTGAGGTTGTTTGCTTACCATATTGCAAAGGGATAGGGCATCTCTCAGCCGATAAAGTTGATGACTACAAGATGGAGAACTGTGTGAGCAAATAAGAAGTCTGCAAAGGCTCTCTCCGGAGATATAGACAGGAAATCTCCTTTGTTCTGTGGGTTGATCTGGATGCGAAGACAGACTGGGAAAGAGAGACTGGAGTTGGATGAACTGCACCAGAGATATGGAGATAATGCACAAACAGAGGGGCGACCGTATCTGCCAGTATTTAATCTGGCTTCTCTCTCCAACGTCTGGAGGAACAATGTTTCGTTTCCCTGTGTACCGTGTACATGGCTGAAATGACAAACCCACTCAAGTTGACTTCCACACGGCTACGTATTTTATTGCAGCGGTTTGTTGTTTTCCTCATTAGGTACAGCATTCTGATATGCGCTTCTGCGGACCCCAGACTGAAAACAAATCCCTGGTATAGCAAAGATCGAGCAGAGTAGCGGCGTTTAACGTCACATTGGTCGGAAAGTTACCTCCTTGTTTAGCGGGTCGATGGAGCAATATGATAAAAAATAACAATATTGACTAGTGACATTAAAACCTGACTTACCTCCAAGAATGAAGGCCCCGACACAGGATATAAAGCCTGAAAGAAAGCTGTTGAAAGGAAATGTCCCAACCAGCAGGCAGTAAAGAAACTGCATGGCTCCGGTCAGCAAGATGTACAAAAGATATGCATCCACCACTTTCAATTTGTTTGGCGTGCTACTAACGTACTCCTCCAAAAACCGAGATATTACAGAAAAAACCGAAGTAGACATGTTTCTTATGCAAACTCAGACAGATTCAAGCCTTAATCACAAAACAACGCCCGATTTCAGGCAAATGACAATCCGACCACTACAGACACACTCGCGTTTGAGTGACGTGTCAGTCGGCGACTTCCGGCCACAGACCGGAAGTTGGTGTCGAATTAATTACATTCCGACTACGCTCCTTCGCCAGAATACTGTGATTCCACAATGAGAAGAACTGATATTTTATTAGGTGGGGGGAAATGCATCAGGCTTTATTGCAGTCTGCCGCAATATCTGCCCCGAATTCAAGTCGAATATCATCGGAGACGTTCCCGGTAGCTTAACGTGAACAGAGCATGTGTATACGGGTTTTCAGGATAGGTACAGCAAGCCCCTCCTGATCCAAGAAGTGCGGAAGCGGCTGTGCCGGGCGATATATAGATAAACGTACTGTCGGGATAGACCTCCGCTCGGGCTGTTGATGTCATTACTGCACGTACCACCTGTTAGTTGCATTTTGTTGTGCTCTCTCTCCGTATGCCGTGATGGACAGCGACACTGAAACGGAGTGAGTGGCTGTCGACTGTCATATAAACATTTATTTTGCAGTTTAGAGTAAGCACTTTCTCTAAAGAGATCCGGGAGCGCCTCGTTTGGCAACTATAAATAATAAAATAATAATACATTACATTACATTTATAAGGCAATTTTTCAATCCCCTAAATACGCCGTTAATACTAACTGCAATGGTATTGATGTTAATAGATTCCGGGGTTTCGTGTCTTAGATTAAGAAGCATGTGAACATTTTGATGATCGGGTTTTTATATATGCATAGCATACTATGTCATACTATTAAATGTTATACGCGTGTTTTAACTGTGACCAGTTAATTTGTAATTTGTAAGAGTAATTTAGTCCGTTTTCCCAATGCGGGATTTATCCGGGACCATCGTAATCAATTTTTTTTACTAAAAATTTCTAGGGACCTTATGAGGGTTAACCGTGTTAATCAGTCCATATATTGCACTTCTATTTCTGTTTGCCAAGTTTTTCGCACTTGAAGCACCTTAAGTGCTTAAATTATTAATATTTTGTATTAAAAAAACTTTGTAAATAGATGCTTCCGTCCCTTTAAATACCGCATACCGACGTCATAGTGAGTGACAAAGCATTTTTAGTCAAGGCGTCACCTTGCTCTGCTGTAGCCTTAAGCGCCTCTAAATACCTAATTGATGATCTTTAAAGTACACCACTTAAGCATATGCTGTCCAGGGTTTTATCTGTACTGTGTATACAATGTAGTGAACCGTATTCATACTATATGTAGAAGTGGAGGAACATCTGTCTCTGTCCGTGGCGTGGCTTTGTGAACCTGCTGTTAGCGCTCCTGTCTGTTACCTGTTCACTCAGATCCCCGTCTGGCTGGCGGTGGTGGTGGCCGTCCTGGAGGCCAACGTCCGCATCCCTGCTGAAAAGTGCTGAGGCAAAGATCCTTGCACGTGAGCTTCCCACTTGTGTTTTGCCAGCTCCGAAACCCTTTTAGAGTCCATGGCTTCAGCTTGATCAAGTTCATCAGACTCTAACCCTAAGCTTACCTGATGAGTTTAACCGCCTTTGCCAGTACTGTGGCTGTCGAAAGATGCCGGACCACCCTGCCCTCTGCAGGTGTTCCTGCTCACATCTGCATGTTTAGTGTCTATAAACCGTATGGTGCCCCTACAATTTTATTGGCCTTAAACATGCAGGAAAATGGATCTGCATCAGCCTTGCTAACAGATCCCTGCCCCACAGGTCTGAAGAACAACCTGTGTGCCCGGTTTGTGACCTTACCCAATCAGGAGAGGATCTGGACTCTGACAGTGACCAATAACAGCCCTCATGGGCGTTCCAAGGCAGGTAATGACTGGTGATGGCTGTATATGTTCATTTTGTATATTTTGCGTACTGATCTGTCCATGCTTATAAATGTGGCACTGAGTCAGGGTCGCCCATTCTTTGCTCAGACTCTCAGATGCCCCTGGTGATGGTTCATGGATTTGGAGGAGGGGTTGGGCTCTGGATCCAGAACCTGGATCCTCTGTGTCGCTCCCGCCCGGTCCACGCTTTCGACCTTCTCGGCTTCGGCCGCAGCTCCCGGCCGCACTTCCCCTCGGACGCCACTCTGGCTGAGGAGCAGTCTGTGAGCTCCATCGAGCAGTGGAGGCAGGCCATGGGGCTGGAGCGCATGATCCTATTGGGCCACAGCCTGGGTGGTTACCTGGCAACAGCATATGCCATCCAGTATCCTGAGAGGTAGGATGTTTGCATGCTGGAAAGTCTCAATGTCGAGATCCAAATCAGAGTGAACTGTGGGCGCAGCCTCTGCAGGCTTGGCAGGATGAAGTAACATTAAAAAAAGAATTTGGGCGTCAGTTAAAATGTATTTTTAAAATAAGGGTAGGGGTTAGGTCACAGACTTCTATGTGTCCGTAACTCCTGGTGCCGACATTCCCTCTCTGCTTAGGGTCACCCATCTTATCCTGGCAGACCCCTGGGGGTTTCCGGAACGCCCCCAGCCTGACGCTGAAGTGTCTGGGAGGTCAGTCGTGAAGAGACAGGGCCCTCCCCGATGGGTGAAGGCGCTGGCATCAATCGCCAGTCTGTTTAACCCGCTGGCAGTGATTCGTGCAGCAGGACCTTGGGGTTAGTGATGGGGGCTGGGGGGCTGGGGGGGGGGGGGTACATTAGAATTGCCAAGCAGTAAACTTCA
>JAODKE010000088.1:7480370-7491791 GCA_026779605.1 Mormyrus hasselquistii
AAAAAAAAAGATAAATAAAATTAAAAAAAAAAATACATATATATATATATATATATATATATATATATATATATATATAAATTGCAAATCCAGCGCAATCAAAATAGCAGTAAAGTAAGGACAAGAACTCCAAGCGTACTACACGTTGCTCTTCATCGACACTGAAGACGACGGCTGCAGGGCTGCGTTTCCATCTCTATGAAGTCTGACTGGATCTCTTGTAAATGAGCACGGACATGATCGCGAAGTAAGTCAGGCTCTTCAGTATCAGCATGCAGTAAGACAGGGATACGGTGAGGAGTTCACTTTTCTTACTGGGCTCGGTACCTGAAACCAAAGAAACGCAGACGGTTCACCTTTAATTCCCTTCCTACTGCCAAACGCGGGCCGGCACTCCTGCCAAAGAGCCTGATGTTACCAGCTCACTGCTTAAGCAGATGTTTCAACACATTTAGTTCTGGACTGTAAACAAAGGTGTTCAGTTTTCAAACAGACGGCAATAATCACAGGCATGAGAAGGTAGACATAACCGTTATTTAACTGCTCATCCATCTGTTTTCCATATACAGTGCAAGTGTGGACGTTCACTCTCACCAGCAGAACTATCATTGGATTTCTTGGGTTCACATGTTACTTGGCCGGAAGGAGCTTGCTCTGATTTTTCATTCCCGCCTGCTGGTTACAAAGAGCAGTTCGTGAAGCAGAAACGAGAGCCAGCTGGATACTGTGATGACGAGGCCGCCGAGGTTGTTTCTTTACCTTTATGGCTGACCACTCGGTATTCTTTAAGCTTTGGGGCGGCCTCATGTTCCACTTGACAGGCATATTTCTTTAGCTCCTCCATCCCACTTTTGTCACTTATAAACAAGCTGGACAAGGTGTCCTTCTTCTCCTGTATTGTGATCGGGACAGACTTCTGGTCCACGGGCTGCCACCCCGAACTTTCCTCCTTCTTCTTCCATGTCATTTTTACTATGTCCGGAAACATGTCCTTGGCCACACACAGGAGTTCTCCCTTATGTGGATTATGATAAACGGTCACAACTGGAAAGGCGAGCAGCTTATCTGTGAAGATAGCATCAGGAATGGAAGCACAGGTCAGCATCTCCATTAACTGCGTACCCAGCATTAGGGCTGATTTAAGCTGGTATGGACGACATGATGAAAGCAGTAATATTATTACACACCATCTTACGACATCAAGTACTCTTCTGTTTTCGAGTAGCATTACAAAGAGGAAAATCTATTATCCAAATCCAGGCGAATTCCCGCCATCTTAACAGAGAACATACACTAAAACTAACATGTCACTGTTCGGTTAGGAGACGTTTATAGATATTTATAGACTTTATAGATCTATTTAGCTTTGTTTCTCACAATTTAAATATCAAACTGAGGGAAGTATTTAAATGGCAGTTAGTATAACTTGATCTTCCTGAAATTGTTTTGTTGTTTTTTATGTTTTGCTGGATTTTTAATGTTGTCGCACGATAATTTGGTCAATAAATACTATTTTCTGGATAATAAAATGAAAATAATAACTAGAAAATGTCAGTCCTTGACGATGCCACTAAGTTTTACAGCTTCTCATTTCATAAATATATAATATGGGTGTGAATTTCACTAACTGTACACACATTAAAATTAAAAGTGAAAGAAATTGCTTTATTTTGAATGAAAAAAGTGCTGGTGACCTAGCCCAGCTAAAAAGTGTCGAAACCAAGAGCAAACCGAAAACTGTATTTTCACCGTTTTCAATTTATATATTTAGTATGTAAATATAAATTGTCTTTACTTGATGGGGTACAAATAATATAACATTATACTATTACTTATGTATTAAGAAACCACGAACTAAGTCTTAGTTACATACTGATCTCATGTTAATTCATTATTGATGAATCGTGATGCATGTTTTATCTCAAGCAGTTACTATATTTGTTACTATATCTGTTAATTCTGTAAACCTCTGTGAATTACCGAAGGAACAAGTGAATAATGAATAACACAAGTGAAATAGTGATCTCATGTTTGTTCATCATTAATGAATCGTGATGCATCTTTTATCTCAAGTAGCAACTATATTTGTTCATGATTTATATATCAGTAGTAACTGAGTTACTCCTAAGTATTTGTGGGCCCTGAATTGAAGTGTTACCTGTTATGTCATTTTAAGCTCTTGTCAAACTGTGTGTCTCTGAAATAATTTTTTTTGCTTGAAAACTCGCGTTAAAGACGTTCCGTCCTGGGGACGGATTTGCTACCGACAGAAATTTTTATCTAGAAATCAATATATAAATATAAAATGGATTTCAGTGTTATTTAAATGATAAATAAATCAATCTAATGACATACAAGAGTGCGAAGCTCTTCTGTAATATAATGCGCCATATAAAAACCATATTTTGATATTTTTATGCTTTTTTATCACTTTTTAAAAGATTTTAATTTAATTTTTAACTTTGAAGTGCACTTCAGCACCAGAGGAGCCACCCAGATTCTGGTAACATACGTGTTGCTGCTACACATGTTACTACATGTATGTAACTACACTACACTGTCAGAAGAAAAGCACCAATTTGTACCTTTAAGGGTACAAGTACTTGTCGCTGGGTCTGTTCCATCAAGAGCCCGTTTTACCCTTAGCTGCAGGTAAACGTACTTTTTAAGATACAGACATGGACTCTGAGGGATATTTTTGTACCATTGGGGGAAGCATTAATGTAGTTTGTACCTTGCGGAACAAAACTACCAGGGCGGTACCATTTTTTCTGACAGTGTGCAACCTCTGTCCCTGTCCAAAAACCTTTTTGACATTTGCACTGGACTCATTATAAAATGTCTCAAAGAAAAAAGCACGCAAATGAATTAAGACCACTTTGACATATCATGATGAGTAGTTTTTTATATAAATGTATGGAATATTTTGTACAAAATGACCTGCGCTTAAATTAATAGTCTATCTATCTATCTATCTTATATACTATTATAACATTCAGAACAGCCAAACACAGCACCAGTATAATTTTCTAGTGTGAAAGTATATTACACAAACCATTGCATTGCTGCAAATTGAAAATGTTTGATTGCTAAAACCAAGGCGTCGTTAGGGAGACTTTGTCCCCCTTAAAATGCCTTTTAGCCCCCCACCCAAATAAATGTGTATTAAAGTCATGAATAGATTTCCTTTCATTCTTACTCATCCAGGATCGAATAACAAGGCTGCCTTTTAAATCTCCTTTTTTTACCAGTGAATTTACCCGAAACCCTTGGAACGAAGCCAAATCGCGCACGGCATCGTCTTCTTTTTGGTTATTTGGTAAACGGGACCGAAAAAAGTAAATACAACAGCACCACACCACGCGACGCCAAACTCTATTACAGACGCTATTAAACTTTATGCTACTTCGGTATATCACTATTCCCGAATTCCCCGCATTTAACTGAACAACAGCATAAAGCATACATACCTGAAACTACAAGCTTTGTCCCTGGTCCGAATAATTTATATGAATAGCCACCTTCAGTGACCCACAGCCGTTCATTTCATGACAAAAACATACTGCTGAACTAAACTACACAAATGTATGCAGACGGAGTGCGTCTGCAGAAACTTATTGAGACCTCCAGCAAACGGCTTTATTGGCACATCGTTCACTATTGTTTTTTTAATTATTATTATTTTGTGATTAATCGCAGTGATGATAGAACATAACCTATTGCTTATTGAAATTTCCCCCTCGATATTTACATGCGTTGTTTACTGGTGTACTTCGAATTATGTTTGCAATTATGAAAGCCGACCTTTTCACGTTCAATTGCTAGGTAATTTATTACCAACATTTTACAAACAATTCTGCAATAATTAAATTAAAGTAAATACTATGATGTACGTACCGGTTACAACAAGTCGAGTCCCGGAGCCGAATTTTTTCACCAGGCTGTTAGATTCACACTGCAGTTGCGATCCTCACAAAAAGTCAAGCATAGCGTCGCTCCCTAGTGGCGCTGTTTTGTTCATTGAACCCACTAAACACTATTTTCTTATTTAATAAGTGTTGCAGCCTAAGAATGATATTTTGCCCCGATTAAAAAAAATAATAAATAAGTGACTCCACCGATCTAAGCATGTATTCTACGGTAAAAAAATAACTGTGCTGAGTACTGAACCTAGAGAGAATCTGCGTTTACTGGATATTCAGATTTTCGTCAACTTGGAAAATACCCGTCGATATAAACTCTTATAGCAAGTAGTAAGGAATAACATGTTTAATATAGGCCTATGTATTTGTCTAAAAAGAAAAAATCTGTAGTTTCTTGTCATATAGGTGAAGGTTTACCTCAGTCAAGTTTCATTTGTAATTTTCATTTTAAGTGTATGTAAAGTAACAAATGACGGAACAATCAACGCAAAAACAGCCAAATTCTCGTACCTGATACAACAAGTTTTGTCCCAGATCCGAAGACCTTCCCGCGTCCCACCGCATATTGTGTCATTTCAAAAACCTTTAGTTTTTCATTTAAGTACCTTGTTTTCATCACCCATCAGAAATTAAAAATACCCAGAAGCTTTGATTTTCCCAAAAAAACATATATACACTGACACGTCACTAATCCATACCAACATTAATAACATAATGGTATAATAAAATAACGGTAACAGAATGTTTAAATACCTGAAACGATGAGTTTTGTCCCAGATCCAAACACTTTATAACCATAGCCACTAGCATCTCACAGCTTTTCATCTCGTAACAAAAACAAGCGGCTGAACCTAAACACGCGCACGACTGAAGAAAACACCGCCCTATGCTAACGGAACCGGGCAAACTGCAGGTTAACACTCAAATATTTCAACGCCATTAGACTTGTCATGATTTTGAGCCGAATCCCACATTATAGTAGGCCTAAATACCTCTGAATATAATACGGGTAGCTTCTCCTCAAAATTTATAAATCCACCCTCAGCCAGATGTAAAAAATCCGAATTTTAATAACATTATTATAATCAGATTAAATGTTACCGCTAATATGCAAAATACATCTGAGTTACAATAAATTAAAATACTATTTACTATTAAAAATTTAATATTTAAATTTTTCCTTCTTCACTTCAGTTCTTTGTGACTTTAGTCATATGAAACATTTACCGCATTATGTGAGAAGCGGTAATGTTCCGTCCATAAACCAAAAAATCAACCCAAACAGCATGATACCTACAACCTGGTTCCACTGCTGTACTTTACGGGGTGGTGTGTGTTAGATCGGTTAGAAGTCTGTGCCTGCTACCTTATTGATGATTGTTGGGTCGAATCCCGTAACCATATTGCAGTCTGGCTCTTGAGTAAGATTCATAACTCTGATTGTTATAGGGGTAATTGCCAATGTGCTATAATCTCCCTACCGGGATGAATTAAATGCCGATTTTGTATCCCATTCCCGTGACTAAATCATTAAATGAACGTAAACTGATATAATATACTTACCATCTACAATAAGCCGAGTCCCGGACCCGAATATTTTCACCCAGCCACTTGAGTCACACAGCAGTTCGGATCCTCACAAAAAGTCAATTGGCGTCACTCACTGGCGGCGCTATTGCGTTATTTTAACCCAAGTTTTCGGATTCGAACGCTATATTATAATTTACTAAGTAGACCTGTTGGTGTTAAAACCGATATTTTAGAACGACTGAAAGACTTCAAAGTGAACCCACCATAACTCCATCGATCTACTTTATGTTAAAAGTGCAAAAAACTCGTAACAGTACAGAAACCAGCGAGAACCTGCAGTTACTGGACATTAATTTCATCACATTCTTAAAATACTCAAGGATAAAACCTCTTACTGCTGATCGAGCGCGTTAAACCGTAGCAAGAAAAGATACCTTTGTGAGTTCTTGGGCCGTAGGAAGTAACGTGTTACCTGAGTCAAGTTTATTTAATTTGGGATTTTCAGTTTTTAAGACTAAGTGCATGTAATATAACGAATGACTGGTCAATCAGAGCAAAACTAGCTGAATCTCATACCTGATACAATGAGTTTTGTCCCAGATCCGAAGACCTTCTCAACGTTACACGGCACATGATCTCATCACAAAAACCTATAGCTGTTCGCATCAATCACTGGCGAAACTATGGTCACTGCAGCCGCACTGGGGCCGCTGAAACTGGGGGCCCCGCGAGCGTCGTTTTTTTTTTTTTTTAATCTATTTGTATAACAAAATGAAATGAACATAACCTGCGTACATACCAGTTACAATAAGCCGAGTCCCGGAGCCGAATATTTTCACCCAGATGTTCGAGTTACACAGCAGTTAGGATCCGCACAAAAAGTCAAGTGGCGTCGCTGCCTATCGGCGCTGTTTTGCTCCTAGAACTTATTCGAAACGCTATATTCTAATATATTCAATAAGCCTATTGGTGTTAAAACAGATATTTTACAACTACCGAAAGACCCCCCCCCACCCATAACATCACCGATCTACGTTAAGAAGTATCTTTTAAAAAGGCGCAGAAAGTCTTAATTACCTGGTACAGAAACCACAGAGAATCAGTCATAGGACATTCATTTAATCACATTTATAAAATACCCGTCAACATAAACATTTACTGCAAGAAGTGGCACTTTGGTTATTTTTTGGTCCGTAGAAGGTAACGTGCTGAGTCAAGTTAGTTTCATTTATAGGTTTCATTTTTGTAGTTTTCAAGTGCTTTTAAAATAACAAACTACGGATCAATCAGTGGAAAAATAGCTGAATCTCATACCTGACACAATGAGTTTTGTCCCAGATCCGAATTGCTTTACACCACCACACGGTACACTGTCTCAGCACAAAAACCTTCAACCATTTATTTCAGTCCCTGGCGGAATTATAGGGATTGGAGCGCGCACAGGGTCGATGGGCCCCTTCCCGGGGAGAATTATGCGGCTATTAATCTATTACTTTAAATTGCCTAAGGACGTTACATTACGTTATGAAATGCTGGAAACGAAGCCATATAAACACCCTTTTGTATACCTGGCAAATGTCTCGCTTATGTGTACAATTTTTAATTTTTCTTTTTTAAATAATTAGACTATAAAAGTTGATGTCGTATACCGTACGGATGTTTCACAAAAACACATCAGTAACACCAGGTTAGAGGGATTCCTTGTGCACGTGTCCAGAAACAACACATCTTACGCTGGCATCCATCTTAAAAAGCTTTAATACCCCAGATTCATCGCCCATTTAAAATAAAAATAGCAGAAGCTGTGACCGCAGGTCAACTTTCGCTAATTTTGTTGCACATTTACGTAAAAATAATGGTAAGAGAATTTTAAAACAGGCTTACCTGAAACGATGAGTTTTGTCCCGGATCCAAACACTTTGTAATAATAGCTACCAGCATCTCACAGCTTTTCATCTCGTAGCAAAAACTGGTGGCTGAACCTAAACTCACACGGCTGAAAGAAACACTGACTTGTGCCAACAGAATTGGGAAAATTACAGGTTTACATATTTCAATGCCATAGGATTATTGGTGATTTTTAGCCAAACCACATACTATTGTAGGCCTAAATACCCCTGAATATAATCCAGGTAGCTTTTCCTAAAACCTTATACTTCCACCCCCTGCCAGTATTAATACACTGTACAAAAGAGGCTTTACAAAAATCTGACTTCTTAAACATAATTACTGGCCTAATCAGATTAACGTTAGCGTTCATTTACGAAATGCAGATCCGTGGGCCGTGGGGTTTGGATGCTCGATTCATCAGTCACTGGACAGTCATCTTTTCGTCACTTTCTTAAAACACCCACCAGCATAATCTCTTACTACAAGGCAAGAGTGTCAAACCTCACCAAGTAATGACACAAAGTCGGCCATTTGAGGCTGAAAGAGAAACCACAGGAAATTTGAAACAGTGGAAAATCAATAATACGGTAATCAAAGCCTGGGGGGGGGGCAACAGTAATACTTACAGATCAGAGTGGGGGCAAGAATGCTGTCAGTAAAATGCACTGACCGGGAGGAGGGGGTATTGTGCCGTCGGATGGCCAAGTTTAAGAAGGTTAATGGTTTTGCCAAGGTTAGTCTTAAATGTTGTATATGTTGTTTTAATGGTGCTCGCTCCACATCTGATCACAACTGGCCTATGTCTAACACCTATCGCGGATGATATCGAAGGCATGGGATATGTAGTCTTGTATCTTTGCACCATTGTCTTATTCTTAGGCTACTTTGTGTCAGTTCACTTGGCAGTGAAACAACCGGTAGACACTAATTTTATACGAAAGCTGGGTAGCGTGAAGTCTCAGTGTAGTAGAATAGTCCATTACGGCCGGGATGGGGGACAACTTTGTCTATCCTGAAAACTGTTATTAAAAACGCAAATAACAGACATGTTGTCATAAAGTAAATCATCATATTATGTCATATCCTTCTGGAAACGTTGTTGTCTTGGGGCCCCTAGTTATCGGGGCCGAAACGGCTGCCCACTCTTGCCTTATAGTTATGTTTACGTTCCTTAAACCCAAAAATGAAACCAAATATTAACATAGTACATGCTACCTACAGCATGCTTCCTGTCGATGTGTTTCAAATGGTGCTGTGTGGCACAGTGGGCTGGGAAGGTTGTTGGTTTGAGTCCCATGACAACTGCTGTTGGGCTCTTGTCCCTGACCCCGGTTGCTCCAGGTTACTAGACAGTGACCAATCCTGTGCCGTGATACAGGACCCTTGAAGGTAAAAACAGCCACGCTTAGGTTCACTCAAAGATATTTATTAAATATGACACAAAATGATTATATATATATAACCCCTCCCCTCAGGCAACGCTTACAGTTTCAATCAGAAATGATATGACAAGTCCACATAATCAATGCGTCCCCCCTCCTCCTGAGGATGGGGTAAACGTCCCACGCACTGTCTGCTAGATATGGCTTTAATCAGAAATGATAAGACACGTGTCCTTGAGCAATGCTCTCCCTTCTTCCTGAAGACGTTTTGGTGTGCAAAACATATTGGGCAACACTTTATCTTGTACTCAGGAAAACCCCTCAGAAAAACATGGTGAGCGCCTTGCACGTGGTAAGCGTGTCATAAGACAAATGAACAGGAGAAGCATCCTTGAACAGAGTAAGCGTCCCAGAGCAAGGACTTTTAGGACAAGAGAAGCATTTTGGCTACTTTCATAAGAAACAAGGTATTTTGTGAAAAGCATATAACTATACAAGTGATCAGTACCAAAAAACAGCGTTTATGCAGCTCAACCTCAGCACAATAATATTATCTTTCCAGAATATTGCAGTAACAGGAGGACAGTGAACAACTCTTATTAACTGTATGCTATGTGGGCGACATAATCACCCGCGAGTTCATCCTTATACAGATATGCAATCACAAATTATTCTCTTTATTAATGACTCACAGAGGAACAGGGCAAGGATAGGCACGCATATGCACCGGTACCAAGGGCTAGACGAGGGACAGGTGTGGATCATTTAGTAATTAACCAAACGCTGGTGCAAGGAATTACAGGGAAGACAGAAGAATCGGATCGAATTGCCGATGGCAGCTGCTGGTCAAATGGGAAAACAGTGGACAGGGCAGGGACTGATCTGCACATCTACTTCCAAATTTCTCTGCATGTCAGACTTTATGTGTCCTTCATGGAAATAAAATTGTTGCAAATCATAAACTGCTGAATAAGCATAAGCATAACTTCTGCGCAAAGAGTAGGCGTGGTTATCAAAACTCTCTCCTGTCATTTCGGCTCGCGGTCAGTAGCGACGATGTATATTTCGCATTCAAAAAGATTCTACGCTTGCGTCATATATTATCCGTGTCTGAGTTCCCACAGCTATAGGTTTTCCCTCTATTCCCATTTCGGTGCCTTGTTGCTATTGATCGCGCGAAAATTCGTCACAGCGCTCAGCGGTCAAAGTTCAATAAAGTTCGTCTTTGACCACAGAGTTCGCACAAGCTCCGCGAGCGGCGCGCGGCATGGAGCGCAGCGTAGTGCTCGCCGTGTTCGGTCTGAAAGCCGCTTTAGCCTATTAAGGACCATCTGAGCCTGATTAAGATTAAAGTTAGAACGAAAACATTTTGGCAGGGGGGACGGAATTGAGAACCACTGGGCTAATGTAACCTAGGAATGGGTTTGGGAGGGGGGTGTTGAAATTTTTTACTGCTGTTTTTCTGTAACATTATTAAATGAGACCTGGGTGGGTCAAACAGGAGGAGCCTCATACTGCAGGGTCAGTGTCCCAGGACAGATTGGGGTTAAGGGCTTTGCTCAAACCCACAGCAGCGATAAAAATGAAAATAACGCCGCTGATCCTCCCGATCGCGAGCAGAGTCCAGAGCCACAAATGCCTCTCCTTTTAACAGTCATGTCTTGAGGTTTTATAAATTCCACAGGATAAGCCATCTTTCAGTTCCAGGCCTTCGGGCAGGATCTTCTGATGTCACAGGTACGTTGTCTTAAGGCTGCACACGGCAGTTCAGGTTCTTTCCAAGCTGTGCGCAGAGCTTATGTCACCGTGGGACCCAACAGGCGCAGTAGTACGTGGCGGCATGGACGGCTTCCAGCTCTCTTATCCTCAACTGGTAAGTCTCACCAACAAGGTCAGCATTAAACTTTTCAAATCCAAGTTCAGTTACCGGGTTGCTGCCATCAAGCTTCAAATAGAGGATCCTCTGCATCGCGCTGCCATCTTTCTTCTGGTACCAGTGGAGGTAGTTGATACAGTTACCTTTGTTACGGCAGCTAATAATTACAGTTTTACCCGGTTCTTTAGTTAATGTTATGTTATTATGGTCCAACATTGCCTGTACAGCCACTGAAATTAAGAGAACAGAAAGAAAGGAAAATTAGTGCTGTTAGAGAAACATTCAGGAAACTGTGCTGCGGCGGACAACCCTCACCGAAACAGAAGAGGAGCGCAGAGACGAAGACGCGTCTGAGAGCCATTTGTGCGCGTTGCCGCTCACTGCACCATCTGCTGCGCCGTCCGTTGGTTCGAGCAAAGGAAGAAAAGCAGCGGCTGCTTCAGCCAATCAGATGGCGGCCCGCTGCTGACGCGTTGAGCTGAGCTGCTCTATAAAGGAAGGTGGATTTAAGGGTTTGGTAGGGAGTCCTATTCACGTTTCTGCTTCATATTTCTTTGTATTTTATTGTAATTTGTGTTAAAATAAATATGCATGTCTTTTTTGTCCATTATTATTATTATTGTGTTGTAGTGCTACTGATTAACACCAGAGAGTTTGGTGGGAGTGAAACCCAAGTGCTCAGCAGATAGATTTTTTTATAATGCTTGTTTGTCTTGTTTTTCATTGCCGTCCATCCCGTTTTGCACTGCTGTCTATCCCGTATTACACTGTAGTCTCTCCAGTATTACACTGCTGTCTATCCCGTATTACACTGTAGTCT
>JAODKE010000088.1:7497373-7509434 GCA_026779605.1 Mormyrus hasselquistii
CTACTCCAGTTCCTGCCTTGCCCCAGTCATACACATTCAGATGTGTTTCCAGTGACATATCCGAGTTCCGTATGCCACAGCCGACAGACAGTCCTGCTCTCTTTCTTCTGCTGCTGTTAGGGTTGCCACCCGTCCCTTATAATATGGGACGATGGTCGAAACCCCAGCTGGCGTCCTTTATTGAGAAACAAAACTATTCCCAAACCGTTGATTATAGAGTCATGTCAAGTATAGGTTTAATTGTCATTTAACCATATAAGCAGTATACAGTGAAAGGAAACATTGTTCCTGCAGGACCGAGGTGGACAAAGGACAAAAGGACAGAAACAACACAAGACTACAAAAGTGCAACTTACAGGACAAGACAACAAACAACGCAGTTGACAAAGTAGTAACCGCACTGGTATGAATGGAAATTTGGATAAATAGTATTACTGCAGAGACAGCAAGAAATGGTGAATAAATAAAAGCACAATCAATAGCAGCAGCAGGACAGAGAGTATGCAGTGTATGATAACTGGAATATGAAATGCAGTTCGTGATTCAGAAGTCTGACGGCCTGAGGGAAGAAACATCCCAACCTGGCAGTAGCAGTGTGGCAGTGACATTTGACAAACATAATGTCATGGTTGTTCACCAACATGAACATCATTTTAACATCGATTTGTTGGATTGCCTAGTACTGTGTCTGTATACACACACACACACAAACTCATTAGTTATGTTTCTGAAGAACTGATTCGAGGCTTCAGCTTGTGCTGTAAGATGGCAGTAGGGGTTTGGAGAGGATCACAAGCGTGAGTCCTAATCCACAGGGTTGCAAACACCGTTATAAGCAGTCATGTCTTATGCCTTGAAGTTTTACAAACAAAAAGAGGTGTCTTTCAGCGCCAGGTCTCAAGAAGTCAGAGGTACGTACCCGTAAGCTATGCGCTCTGATAAAACTGCACACAGGTTTTTTCAAAGCTGTGGCGATATTTTGTGTCGCTGTGAGACCCAACAGGCGCAGTAGTACGTGGCGGCATGGATGGCTTCCAGCTGTTTTATCTTCAACCGGTAAATCCCATTAACAAATTCTGCATCAAATTTTTCAAATGTATTTTCAACTACTGGTTTGCCACCAGAAATGGACATATAGAGGATCCTCTCCATCGCACTGTCACCTTTTTTCTGGTACCAGTGGAGATAGCCGCTACATTTATCTGCGTTATAGCAACCAATAATTACAGTTTTACCCACATTTTTAGTCAATGTTATGTTAGTCTGGTCCAAATCTGCCTGTACTGCTACTGAAATGAAGAAAATAGAAAAAACATGAGAATTAGTACCGGTAGGGAACCACTCAGAAAAGTGCGCTGTAGCGGAAAACCCTCACCGAAACAGAAGAGGAGCGCTGTGAGGAGCGCAGAGACGAAGACACATCTGAGAGCCATTTGTGCGCGTTGCCTCTGGCTGCGGCATCTGCTGTGCCGTCCGCTGGTTAGAGCGGAGGAAGAATACGGGCGGCTGCTTCAGCCAATCAAATCGCGGCCCGCTGCTGGCGCGTCGACCTGAGCTGCTCTATAAAGGTAGGAGGCTGTATCAAGGACGCTAGAAGCGTTTATAAGTGAGTTTGACGGTGTTTTCATTAATAGTCCTTAAAAAGACTTTCTACGATCTGTAATTAAACACGGCAGAATTTCATAATACAGGCCAAACTAACGAGCAAGAATAGATCTCGCCATTCGGCCGTTTACGATGGGGAAATGGGTAGTCACACGTAAAACATATGGTTGCAAACACAGTAAGCGTTTTGCAGACCAAACGGGAACACACGAGAAGTGATCGGGGATCATGTATTTCATAGGTAAGCACACGGACGACACAATCACTTACAATAGACAGATATCGCGGAGATGTAAGTGAGCTCCCTTCCGCAGAAGCCAGTACCCCGACACCACATTATTATTATTGTTGTTATTATTATTATTATAATTATCATTATTATTGGGATGTCTAAGCTGCCTGTGCGAACGTCTCGTCAGTCTTAACCAATTACAGGCAGGATCAGCTTGTGCGTCTTCCTTCAGACAGACAGGCGCAACGATCCCGTTTCTTAGAATGAGAGTCAGTTCAGTACGATGGCGTGGGTGACAGGAATGGTGAGATGGAATGATTTATTTTCTTTAATTTGTTTATTTTTGCCTGAGTCGCTATTATAAAACCGTGTGTTGAATAAAATGTTTGGGCCATTCAACGAATCTGTGCCATTTCTGTCCCCAGGACATTATATGTATGAATTCATGAAAAGTAGCTTTATAATGCGTGTTAATATCAAGCAAAGTATCATGCACAATATATTCATTGCACATTGAACACACGTAATGTAACACATTAATGAAAACTACCTTAAATTTTTTTTTTCTATTATTGTGACAGTATTTCCTATTTATGCTTTAAATACATTTTCTTTATAATAAATCAGTAATATGCTAGTTAAAATACACATTTTATTCATATTTTCAGGTTTTCACTCAGTCCTTTTACCCTAATACATTTCCACCGCTAAAATAATTGGCACATTCCACAAGTAGTGTATTCAGTAGGAGCTCGCATCATCTCAGTTTCCTGAAGACCATAAGAGAAACCAAAAGTAAGTTCTCTCACTTTCTTGAATGTGCTCAATGTTATCATAATATTAGTACTGATGACACGTGGCTGTGGTTCATGGATTTGCTAATTTTCTGACACAACTCCTGTTACTTTCTGTCCTGTTACTCATATAAGGAGGAAAGTACAACTTTGTACACATTTATAGTGCTTTTTTAACCACAAATTTAACTTTTGAACATGTAACCATTTTTTTTAAAAAAAATAAACACTCTATTGAGGGGAACACAAAAGAACTAGTTGATATGATTTTCAAATCATTTTTAACAGTTGCTTGAGGTTTTTGTAACAGGACTGCAACCGTCTTCGACTTAGAAACTATGAAAAATGAAATAATGTTACCTGAGTGTGACCCTTTGCACATTTTAGAAAGGCAAATATCTGTTATTAGACTCAGTGTTGAAAAAGATGGAAAAAAAAATGAAATTTAGTTTTGAATTTTTATAACATATTTTCATCATTCTAATGGCCGTAAAGCTAAAGGTTCAGCAGTATGTTTTTGTGTTGCATCTTTCTGAGCGGCTAAAATCCTACAGTCAGCTAATGTTACAATAATCTCCTGGCGCTCTTGATCTTTTTAACAAAGGAGAGATTGATGAGATTCCTAAATACCCAATATAACCTTCCAGACTGCAGTGATGTAAACTTTTCATTTAGGATTCAAATGGTCGATGGATTTGTATCTTAAGATGAAAAGGGTAAACTATAAAGATGTTTAACATGTCGGTATTAGTAAGAAGCAGCACTTAACAGTATATTCGTTATTTAAAAGGCAGCAGCCTCGACGCGGCACAATCCGCTGTCTTTGCGCCATTTTGCTGGTGTCGTTTCTGCCTTGACATCCTCTTAATGTTCTCGCTGTGGGTCTCCCAGTAGGCACAGTAGTAATCACCGGTGTCCTCCGGCTTCGGCGTAGAGACAGTCAGCACACTTTTATGGCGATTTTTGTTCATGGTTTTCCTCACCGTGAAGCCTGGGTCGTTTTGTGGGCTGCCCGACCCAGCTGGTTGGTAAGAAACACGGTACAGAGCCCCACCTTGTACCCGTCTGTACCAATGCAGGGGGTTATCATTCAAATTGATTGGCACTTCACACTCGATCCTTGCTACTCTGTTTATTTTACCCATTATCAACGGATTCTGTTTGATTTGGGACGATGCAAACCCTACAATGGAATAATAATGTCTCATCAACATGAAAAGAAGGCAGTTACACATTTTTTTCAATTAATTACCAACGAGAAACTCAATAAGTATAATAATGGCAATTTTGCAAGTAGAAAAAAAAGACTAAAACCTCACCGAAGATGTAAGACAACCATAAAATAATAACCACAGGACACATGTTGGTTGCGATCCCACGGCCCTCAATAACTGCTCCTGTCTCACTGCTTGTTCAGCTTTTGTTTCTCTGGCTCTCGATTGAGGGACGTGACAGAAACCAAACGTCATGTGGGGCTGGGCTCAAGTCATCGGTTTCCTTCCATTTTTTCTCTGAATTTGTCTCCGCCTCACAGTTTTCAGTGTTACTAAACAACAAGCCGTGTATTAAAACAGTCGGTTGTATTTAACAGCTATAAACACTGAAATTTTCACCAAACCTTGTAAATTATTCCAGTGTCACAGAAAGTGATATACTTACTTGCAAGCGCGTGCAGGGGGTTGGGAGCCGGAGCACCTGCCCCTTTAGCCCAAACTATTTAGAGTGTCTCCTTGTAAAGGTGAGGGAACCTTTTATGTGTGTGTCAAAGGCGTCGAGTACCTGTCCCTCTGCACGGTACTGCGTACTTGAATCTCTACAATGAAAAAATAGTGAAAAAATATCAAAAGACAGATGCAAACTCGCTAGTTAACAGTCATTTAATATTAATTTATTGACAAAATTTGTTTTCTGCTAATCTGTGGGTGGGGGGGGGGCTCAGCAGAATCTCAACCAGGGACCCAAAACACCCAAGGCCAGCTCGGACTGGTGTGTTAATATTCCCAGTTGTGCTGTATGTGATCTATGCACATGGTGATTAGCATGCAGTCTATATGTAGGCTGTCCATTCATTCTAAATAATGCAGACACTATGGGTTCCCAGGGTTCACCTGGTTCCATAATGCTGGGACACCATCTGCAAGTTCAGGCTTAGTGTAGATGTTCTAAGCAGTAGACATCCCCTCCTGGGTTTGAGACCTAAGACCTGAGCTTGCTAATGTTATCATATATCAGACCATCATACATCGTACATTTGGAGATCGTTATTTTGCTGAGAGTCAGTCCAATGACGCAGACACACGTGGGGGGTCACAGGCCGGGAATTGTGGATGTAATCTGCCCAGGGAAGAAAGTTGGACCATTCCCTGGGGTTGTGAACTGCACATCAGACAAAGCGTTTTTTCCCACTTCCTGGTTTGTTCCTTCTGCCTGGCCATTGGATTGCGGGTGGTATGCTGAGGAGAGACTCAAGGAAATATTCAGTTTTTATTACATAGCTTTGAATACCCAGGAAGAAAATTGAGGTCTTCTATCTGAGACAATATCTTTTGGCAACCCATAATTCCGAAAAACACACCGGAGTAACAAGTTGGCCAGCTCTAAAGAGGATGGCAGTTTGGGCAGTGGAACCAGGCAACGCATCTTTGAGAACCAGTCGACCAGGGTCAATATCGTAGCGTGTCCTTGGGAGTGGGGCAGATCTGTGACAAAGGCCATTCCAATTTGTGACCAGGGATGGGTAGGCACTGTTAAGGGTTGTAAAAATCCAGAGGGGCGATCACTAGTGACTTTATTCTGGGCACAAAGGGGACAGGATAATGCATACCTCTCTATCTCTCTTCGCCACCCGGGCCACCAGTAGTGTCTCCCCACCAGTCAAGCTGTTGCCTTGACCCCAGGTGTCCCAAACCAAGGGACACTGAAGAATCTCATTGCGCAGCTGGGACGGGACGTAGGTTTTTTCAGGGGGACACTCGAGAGGTGGCAGAGTGCATCCATTGAACTCCTGGAGGCGTTGTTCCAGATCCCAGATAATAGGGCTTAGGAAGCAAGAGAAGGGAAGTATAGGCGAAATAGGTTCTGAAGATTTAGTGGAAGGGAAACAATGAGACAAGACGTCCGCTTTGATGTTCTTGGAACCAGGGAGGTAGATGACATGGAAGTCAAAGTGAGTGAAGAAGAGAGCCCAGCGTGCCTGGAGCGCATTAAGACGTTTAGCATTTCTGAGGTACTGCAAGTTACGATGAGTGGTTTGCACCTGAAAGGGGTGTAAGGCCCCCTTCAGCCAGTGTCTCCATTCCTCTAGGGCTACCTTGATCACAAGTAGTTCCCTATTCCCCACGTTGTACTTGTGTTCGGTGCCGGACAGTTTCTTGCATAAGAACACACATAAATGGGCCTTACCCATTTGGGGGTCCTTTTGGTTGAGAACTGCTCTTATACCCACCTCTGAGGCATCCACTTCGACCTGGATAGGGAGCGCCGGGTCTAGTTGTCACAGCAAAAGTGCTTTTTCAGGTCTTCAAAGGCAAGTTGAGCCTCCATTGTCCACATCAGCCTCTTCCCACCCTGCTTCAAAAGATCAGTGAGGGGGGCAGCCAAAGTACTAAACCCCTATATAAATCGGCGATAAAAGTTTGCAAAACCTAGAAACCTCTGAAGGTCCTTCACTGTTGGTGGCTGCAGCCAACCCCGTACTGCGGCTATTTTCTCTTCATCCATAGCAACCCCACCCGCCGTAATAACGTACCCCAGGAATTTAACGCGGGAACAATGAAATTCACATTTTTCACCTTTAACATAGCGTTGGTTATCAGCTAATCTTTGAAGTACCTTTCGTACATGGAGGATGTGTTGAGCTTCTGTTTCTGAATTAATCTATGTAGGTAATCACAAATAGGTGTAGCATATCTCACAAAGCCCATAGGGCATCACACGGTACTCATATTGACCAGTAGAGGTGAGGAACGCAGTCTTCCATTCGTGACCTTTGTCACATTCCAATTTGGTGAATATACGGGCCTTTCAAACTGTTCCAAGGCAGAAGGAATCAACGGTAGGGGTTCTCGACATTTCTTGGAAATGGCACTTAACTCCCGCTAATCTATACAGGGTCAGAATCCTCCGTTCTTTTTTCCTACAAAAGGAATCCAGATGCAACAGGTGAGGTGGAGGGGCGGGTGATACCTTGTCTCAGGGATTCTTGGATGTAGGTCTTCTTGGCCTCCTCCTCAAGTCGAGAGTGGGAGAAAAGGCGCCCACGGGGCAGGGTCACCCCTTCGAGGAGGTCAACGGTGTAGTCAGTGGAGTGGTAAGGGGGAAGCCCATAAGCCTGGACTTTGCTGAATACCGGATGGAAATCACGAGAAGGCTCAGGGATATTGGATCAATCCTCAGGTAGAGAGCTCTCAATAAAGGAAACACGGCAGGGCAGGGACAAACACTTCAGAAAGCATTTGGACCAGGCCTGGATGTCACCTGTTCTCCAGTCAATTTTGGCATTGTGCTGTCTTACCCAAGCGAAGCCTAATATTATTTTGTCTCACAAAGAGGGGATAATCATAAACTGGATGGTTTCTGTATGGAGAATCCCGACCCTTAGAGTTAAAGGGATGATGCGGATGGTTTGGCTGAGAGACGTTTCATCTCCTCTTACCATCAGAGAATGAGACAGTTTCTCTAAGGGGAGGTGGTGTTGTCACCCCAACTAAAAATAACAGGCACAACCATCTGTACTTTCGTCACATCAGGGGGGGGATCAGCGATCTTACCCACTGTGCTGTTCTCTCTATGTTTTCTTTCCCAAGTGTTAACAATAGATAAACAGCCAGCACAAACTCCTTTTCAAGAGTCAGGTAAGAGAGCGGGCTTGCTCCTTTAATGACCTCATACACCACAGATAAGTCAAGATGACAACACTCAATTAGAGTGAAACTAGAGGAAAAGATACAAAATGACCTTACGGCCTCCTATATAAGCAACATGTAAATCATAATGCTTAACATAAATCTGATATATGTACAAAGTACACTAAGATTAAGATGAGTTTAATGCCAAAACAATTATATAAGAAATAATCTATTTGCCATGAATTAAGTTTATGATATTTAAAGAAACATGTAATCATGCCCCAGTCAGTGAAAGTGTCTTCCCTACTCCTAGACCCCAGAGGGTTAAAAAGGTCAAGGGAGCCCGGAGATAATTGTAAAATCTGAAAAATTTTAAACCACTAGGTATATAACAGGTAGTTATGATGATTGACATTAACATAAACATAGTGCGCAACAAGATGGGTAGCACATAATGTTAAGCTTATGAGCACTACACATTAAGCTATTAAAAACATGTAACACTTGCAGCCATTGCTTTCTGAAGGACGCCCGACGTGGATTGACTTAGATTACACAGCAGAAACTACCTACATACGATCTCACCTTTATACATTTTTTTACAGTTCTTCCTACTTCCTGTTCCTCTGCCATTGTAGGTTTCAAAATAAAAGCGCCAGTATCATTTTTGTATTTAACATCCAAAACTTTTCAACAAACGATTTAATGTCTTTAGCATATAAAACATATTCAGGGCAGAACACCTGCATTCCTTTACTCATATTCGTTTTATATTTGTCGGAGTAACAAGGAAAACAGAATGACAAGCTGTTTCAGGCAATAACAGTGCATTTTACTTTTTATCTCAAAAAAGACATGTAAGGGTTTAGTCGGGGAAAAGAGGACACTGTCGCGGAATCAGATGCGAAGAGACTTTAATGGAAAGAATGCGGTTAAACTCAAGAAGCTGACAGGATCGTTGTCATGGGGCAGGCCGGGGTCGGGCGATGTGCGGAGTAGATCTTGGGGCTGGGCAAGGCTCGTGGTCAGGGTACGGGCGGTGGTCAGGCGATTCATGTCAGGCATCAATGGGGCTGAACAGAAACTCGGGGTCAATGAGGCAGAACATGGGTCAGAAAACTCAGAGGCGAAAAAATGCTCAAACTCAGAGAAAACTCAAGAAAATCTCACATCAGAGTGCAAGATCCGATGGCTGAAATAGTCTCCCTTAATTGGAAAACCTGGCACAGCTTGCGGTAGATGGTTGCACTGAAAACTGGAGAAACCGGACAACCCAGTAGAGCTGCGCAAAATTGACAGCTCGTAAAAACGGAGAAAGGTGGATCAAGGAATAGGTGTGGTCTTCTTGACGTCAGTTGGGGATCCCCGGTGTTGATCCGTGACAGTACCCCTCCCGAAGACCGCCACCTGGTGGACGCATAAACTCCCCCCCTCCCTTCCCCCTGGTGGGCTTGCAGGAAATCTGCGATGAAAGAGGGGTCCAGTATGTGTCGAGCCGGCACCCATGACTGTTCTTTAGACCCATAACCCTCTCAATCCACCCGGTACGACTATCCACAACCCCGGCGACAGACAGCCAGCAGACAACATACCGTAAAAACTGCATCCCCACCTAACAGCTTTGGCGGCAGAAGAGGAAGAGCAGGAGACACCAGGGGACTAACAGCATGTGGCTTTAGCAGGGAGACATGAAGAGTGGGGTGTATCCTATGCATAGCGGCTTGGATTGACAATCTTAGTAATAGGAAAAAGTCCCACGAAACAAGGAGCCAGCTTCCGTGAAACCACATGTATGGTAAGGTCCCTGGTGTTCAGACAGACCAGTTGTCCAACCCGCAAGGGAGGTGCTCGGGACCATCGTTGGTTAGTGTACCTCTCCATCCGGGCTCTGGAGCGCAGCAAAGAAGTCCTGGCGATCGTCCAGCTGCGATGGCAACAGCATAAAAACTGGTGGACAGAAGGGACCGTGACCTCTGTCTCCAAGGATGGGAACAGGGGTGGTTGGTACCCTAGGCAGGATGGAAAGAGAGAAAAACCCGTAGATGACACTGGCAACGGGTTATGGGTGTATTCACGAATATCAAGCAAGAACCCAGCTGGAGCTCGAGAGGAGTTCTTATTCCGGGCACAGGTGTCACACGCGGCCACAAAACTATGAATATCCCGGAGCATGGAAGGCCACCAAAACCTCTACCCAAGTAGAGCCCGTGTGTGGTGAACCTCTGGATGGCAGGCCAGGAGAGAAGAATGTCCCCACTGAACGACCTGGGAGCGCAAGAACTCCGGCACGATTAAACACTTGGATGGGCACCCCTCTGGTGGTCTAATGACTATGGGTTGAACCGCCCGGACTGCCTCCTCGATACTCCATGTGACTGCTCCAATGAAACATGTGGTGGGCAGAACAAGTCTGGGCTTCTCCTCCACCTCACTCACATCATGTTGACGGGGACAGGGCATCTGGCCTGCCGTTCTTGGAGCTGGGTCTGTATGAAATCAGATTGAAATGGTTAAAAAACATGGACCACCTAGCCTGGCGAGTATTGACCCATTGAGCAGACGGCAAGTTTTCCAGGTTCTTATGGTCAGTCAGGATCAAGTCAGTCAAAAAAGGATCAGGGGTGCCCTATAACCACTGTCTCCATTCTTCTAAGGTGAGCTTGATAGCAAGCAACTCCCGGTACTTCCTCTCAGCATGAGTGAGTTTCCGGAAAAAAAAGCACAGGGATGCTGTTGTCCGACCAGGAGCGTTGGGATAACACCTCCCCAACCCCAGTTCCTGAGGCATCAACCTGCACTGAGTTGCCGTGATGGGTCGGGCACCTGTAGGACTAGAGCAGAGGTGAAACAGTCACAAAGGTCAACAAAAGCCCTCTGGGCCGCATCCATTCACTGAAACAAGACCTTAGTAGAGGTCAAAGCAGTAAGAGGTGCGGCTACTGAGCTATACCCACGGCTAAAACGCCGATAAAAATTAGCAAAACCAAGAAAGCGTTGTAATTCCTTCCGAGACTGTGGCTGTGGTCACTCAGCCACGGCCCGGACCTTCTCTGGATCTCCATACACACAGAATCCTGAGACCATAATAATAATAATAACAATAATAATATTAATCATTAGCATTATTATTGGGATGTTTAAGCTACCTGTGCGAACGCCATGTCAGTGTGTTAACCAATTACAGGCAGGATCAGCTTGCATTAATGAAAACTACGACCTTCAAAAATCTTTTTTTTCTATTATTATGAAGGTATTTCCTATTTATGCTTTAAATACATTTTCTTTGTAATAAGTAATATGCTAGTGAAAATACACATTTTATTGTTTTCAGGTTTTCACTCAGTCCTGTTACCCTAATACATTTCCACCCCTAAAAGAATGGCACATTCCACAAGTAGTGTATTCAGTAGGAGCTCGCATCATCTCAGTTGCCTGAAGACCATAAGGAAATCAAAAGTAAGTTCTCTCACTTTCTTGGATGTGCTCAATGTTATCATAATATTAGTACTGATGACACGTGGCTGTGGTTCATGGATTTGCTAATTTTCTGATGCAACTCCTGTTACTCAAGGAGAAAAGCACAACTTTGTACACATATATAGTGATTTTTGTAACCACCATTTTGAACATGCAACCTGTCACGTACGGCGGCGAGCGAGTAGGCAAGCCGCACCGAAGGAGGAGGCTCGCAGGCAGAATGACGGGCAACGAGGGTTTATTAGGGGAAACCGGGGTTGACAGCGACGCACAATACAACAATGGCCGACAAAAGACTGAGGAGGACGTGGACTGATATACACGAAACAAGCCGAATTAACGGGGAACAACTGCGCACAATCGGGGAAGCACACGTGGATGATGAGGGGGCGTGGCACACACGAGGACGCGTAGGTCATGACATAATCTTTTTTTATTGATTTTTTTAAAGACTTTATTGAGGGGAATACAAAAGGTAGTTGATATTATTTTCAAATTATATTTAAACAGCTGCTTGAGATTTTTGTAACAGGACTGAGTAAAGTGCAACCATCCTCCACTTAGAAATCTTGAAAAAATTAAAGTTTGATCCGTGCACATTTTAAAAAGTTCAATACATTTGTTATTAGATTTAGTGCTGAAAAAGATTTTTTTTTTTAAATTAATGAAAAAAAAAAAAACAATTTCGATTTGAAGATTTATAACATGCAAATAGTGGTATTTCAGTGGAATCTTTCTTTCTGTTTTAACTTACAGTAAATGGTGCATTTTTCTATGTGCATCATTCTAATGTGCGTAGAGCTAAAGGTTCAGCAGTATGTTTTTGTGTTGTACCTTTCTGAGCGGCTAAAATCCTATAGTCAGCAAATTTTATAATAATCTCCGGGCTCCCTTGAATTTTTTAACAAAGGAGAGATGGATGGGATTCTTAAATACCCAATGTAAACTTTCACCTTGCAGTGGTGTTGAACTTTTCATTTAGGTTTCAAATGGTCGATGGATTTGTATCTTAAGATGAAAAGGGTAAATTATACCGTGTTTCCCCGATTATAGGACATCCCCAACAATTAGGGCACCCCCCATTTTTTAAAAATTGGTCAGAATAA
>JAODKE010000088.1:7517520-7541574 GCA_026779605.1 Mormyrus hasselquistii
TGGACTGCCTATAGGTTATTGCTTGGAAGAATGATTAAATTAAAATAGTTTTTGAACCAACACATCCTAAAGACTTGTTTTTTTGTTCACCGCACAAATGTCAAATGTCGGAAAATTAGAGTTTCTGCACTTATTTTTTCCCACTTCAAGCACTGTTTATGATAATGAAAAAAATCAAATGAAACATTCTGTTTGCGTAAGTGTTTAGCCCCCATGATGCTGAAGCCCTACTTTTGCACACTTGACAAAGGATTGCTCTGCTGAGATATTAACATTTTTCTCAGGCCGTGACTCATTAACAGACCTGCCATATTTTTTTGATTAAAAACCCCACAGTTAAGGGATCATTAGATAGGTCGTGAATATGAAGACTAAAGAGCATTCCAAGGAAGTCAGAAATGAATTATATTATCAATTATTGTGTGTGTGTGTGTGTTTGTGTGTGTGTGCCCTGTGATGGCTTGGCACCCCATTCTGGGTTATCCCCTGCCCGGGATAGGCTCCGAACTCAAATGATCCTGCATAGGACAAAGGAGTTAAAAATGGATAGATGGATGGATGGACAGGGTACAAAAATTTCTAACAATGTATACTCATGAGATTCTGTGTTTATAAATGAAATTTCAGTGAGATTTAACTGCCGGTGCATGATATGTAGTTCGGCAAAATGAGAGAGTTAGTTAATGGTCTGAATACTTTTGAAGGCACTGAATTTAGTCTAATGTTCTGTTAAAAGCACAGGTGGCAGAAGTTGAGGTTTTTTTCCGAACTGTGTATTGAGTTTGCATCACTGTGGTAAACCCAGCAAGCACAGAAGTATGTGGCAGAATGGCTTGGCTTCACCGATCTTATAAACAGCTTGTATAAGCCACCATCAGTCTTATAAGCTGTAAACGTCTCAGATCCAGGATCAGCTGTTGGAGATCCAGTAGACATGTCCACGTACAGGATCCTCTTGAATGCTTCTCCATCTGCCTTCTGGTACCAATGAACAAAGCTGCTACATACATGGGCGTTATTGCATTCAATAGTTACTGATTTCCCTGACTCTCTAGTCAGTGTTGCTTTACTCTGGATCAGATTGGCTGCCTGTTCTGTCACTGAAATTAAGAGAAGCGAAAAAAATGTAAAATCAGCTCCATTAAGGAAAATACTCAGAAAAGCAGGTTGTAATGAAAAACACTCACCGAAAGACAAGATGAGCGCAGAGATGAAGACGCGTCTGAGAGCCATTTGAGCGTGTCTCCTCTGATTGCGGCATGTGCTGCACCGTCAGCCGGTTAGAGCGGAAGGCGAAAAGCCGCGGCCGCTTCAGCCAATCAGATCGCGGTCCGCTGCTGACGCGTTAAATACAAAAGCAGACTATTTACAAGGTAAGAACTGTTACATATGTATGCAGACATCTCAAAGTGAATTGTACTGAATTAACTTGATTTCACAGTCAGGTACTGATTGCATGCAATGTTGATACAACTGATAGGCTATACTTAAATATACATGACACTAAATAGTTAGACATTATGATCTTCCGGAGCTTTGCTTCAAGAAATTTTCTATAACTGCAATAGAGCTATTGAACTAATTAGATTTTTTTTAAATCCCAATATTGCAATATATATCGCAGAAAGAATAAATATTGCAATGTGATTTTTTCCCCCAATATCAACCAGTTTTTCATTCTTCCCCCTCCCGGCTTGTAACGCACACACCATCTCCCTAATAGGCGTATTAACTCTCTCATCTAACTCCTTGTTGTGTCGGATGAGAGTTAGTTGCTCCTCGAGGTCACGAACCTGGACCATGAGTCAGTCCACTAACTTACATCACTCGCATATGAAGTTCGACTGGACGAAAACATCCAGAAGGGCAAACATCTTGCAAACACAACACTGAGCTGGCCACGTAATTAACTTTCTGTTTGCGTAAGTGTTTAGCCCCCATGATGTTGAAGCCACACGTTTGCACACTTGAGAAAGGATTGCGATATTAAAATTTTCCGCAGTCTGTGACTCATTAAATGACCTGCCATATTTTTTGGATTAAAAACCCCACAGGAATTCATTATCAATATCATTATTTAGGTTGTGAATATAAAAACTAAAGAGCATTCCAAGGAAGTCAGAAATAAATTAAATTATGGATTAGTGTGTGTGTGTGTGTGTGTGCCCGGGTTGGCACCCCATCCTGGGTTATTCCCTGCCTTGTGCCCGTAGCTTCTGGGATAGACTCCGAACCCAAATGATTTTGCATAGGACAAAGGGGTTAAAATGGATAGATAGATAGATAGATAGATGGATAGATGGATGGATGGATGGATGGATGGATGGATGGACAGGGTACAGACCTGGGCAATAAGATTTTCTAACAAAAAATACTTAGTTTTAGTGTTTATAAATAAAATGTCACTGAGCATTAACTATCAATGTAGGATATATAGTTCAGCAAGATGAGAGAGTTAGTTAATGGTCTGAATACCTTTGAAGGCACTGAATTTAGTCTAATGTTCCGTTAAAAGCACAGATGGCAGAAGTTTTTTTTTCTGAACTGTGTATTGAATTTGCATCACTGTGGTAAACCAGCAAGCACAGAAGTATGTGGCAGAATGGTTTGGCTTCACCGATCTTATAAACAGCATGAATAAGCCACCATCAAGTTTATAAGATGTAAACGTCTCAAATCCTGGTTCAACTGATACAGAGCCACTAGCGATGGCAACATACAGGATCCTCTTGAATGTTTCTCCATCTTTCTTCTGGTACCAATGGAGAAATCTATCACATCCATGGGTGTTACTGCAATCAATAGTTACTGATTTCCCTGAGCCTGAAGTCAGTGTCGTTGTACTCTGGATCAGATTGGCTGCATGTTCTGCCACTGAAATTAAGAGAAGCGAAAACAAATTGAAAATCAGCACAATTAAGGAAAATACTCAGAAAAGCAGGTTGTAACGAAAGACACTCACCGAAAGACAAGATGAGCGCAGAGACGAAGACGCATCTGAGAGCCATTTGAGCGCGTCTTCTCTCACTGCGGCATCTGCGGCGTCCGCTGGTTCGAGTGGAGGAAGAAAAGCGGTGGCCGTTTCAGCCAATCAGATCGCGGCCCGCTGCTGGCGCGTCGAGCTGAGCTGCCCTACAAGGTGGATTTTGGGGTTTCGGAGAGGGGGGGGGATTCCTATTCAGCATTACGGTGGTGCTGAACTAAATAACTGCCTTTTCTGATGTATGCTATCCATCCATTTTTTGTGACTTCTGATCCTGTTCAAGGTCGCGGGGGATGGGAGCCTAACCCCCGACCCCCCCCACCCCCACACACACACACACACACACACACACACATGCATTCAGCCATGCATATATACCTACGGGCAATTTGGTAACTACAATGACACGAACATGCAAACTCCACACACACAAATTTGAACCTTGGTCCCAGATGTGGGAATCAACAGTGCCAACCACTGCCACACCATGCCACCCCTGCTCTATATTATTATTATTATTATTATTACTGGGGTGTCAAAGTGATCGAGGAGTGATCGGAGATCATGTATATCATAGGTAGACACACAAACGACACAATCGAAAAGAAACAGATATCGCGGAGATGTAAATGAGCTCCCTTCCGCAGAAGCCAGTACCCCGACACCACGTTATTATAACGATCCCGTTTGTTAGAGTGACAGTCAGTTCAGTACGATGGCGTGGTAAGATGGACTGATTTATTTTTCTTAAATTTGTGTGTTCTAGCCCGAGTCACTATTATAAAACCAGGCCTTGAGTAATGTGTACATATTTTAACTTGAATTATGCGTTGTCAATTTTTATGGGTCTAAAAGGTGTGGAGCTAGCAATGTAACAGTATGTTTTTTTGTGTAGCGCTTTTCCAAGTGGCTGAACCCCTAAAAAGATCTCAGTAAATGCTACAATCATCTCTGGGCTCCCTTTATCTTTTGGTAACACTGTACTTAAGGCCATGGTTTAAATTTATAAACTCATTCGTAACGCATTCTAATACATTCATGAAGCATTATAAACGTGGCTAAAGTTTTTATACTGTAAGAAAGCAGATCTCATTATATAGCCATTTTTCTTATGCATTATGGCTGCCTTATGAAGCTCACATCGTATCGGCTGTCCAAAGCATCCTCAATGCTTATACCAACCATTCTAACGGTATTTATGGTGAATTAAAAAGCTCTATAAAGTATTCATAATGCATAATACACATGGCTGTAATGCGGAATGCCTTTTGGTAAATATTTATAGCCATGTTTATATGGCTTTATGAATATTATTATATTTTTTTTATGAATGGGTTTATAAATAACTAAAACCATGGCCTTAAGTGCTGCCGATCTTTTTAACAAAGTTGTGACGGATGAGATTCCTAAAATTCTAATATAATATTCCAGACTGCAGTGATGTAAACTTTTCATTTAGAATTCAAATGGTCGATGGATTTGTATCTCAAGATGAAAAGGGTACATTTTAAAGATGTTTGAGATATCGGTAGTAATAAGCGGCCCTCAACAGTGTTTTCGTCATTAAAAAGGCAGCAGCCTCGACGCGGCGCAACCCTGCTGTCTTTGCACCATTTCGCTGGCACCGTTTCTGCCTTGACTTCCTGTTGATGTTCTCGCTGTGGGTCTCCCAGTAGGCACAGTAGTAATCAGCGGTTTCTTTCGCCGTTAAGATAGTCAGTATACTTTTATTGCGATCTTTAGTCACCGTGAAGCCTGGGTCGTTTTGTGGGCTGCCCGACCCAGCTGGTAGGTAAGAAACACGATGCAGAGCCCCCCCTTGTACCCGTCTGTACCAATGCAGGGGGTTATCATTCAAGGAGACTGATACTTCACACTCGATCCTTGCTGCTCGGTTCCTTTTACCCATTACCACCAGACTCTGTTTGATTTCGGACGATGCAAACCCTACAATGGAATAATGATCTCTTATAACAATAGTCTTATTTACAGTTTCACAATTTTTTCAATTAATTACCGATTACAAAATAAATATGTATAACAGTGGCAGTTTTGCGAGTAGAAAAAAGACTAAAACCTCACCGAAGATGAAAGACAACCATAAAATAATAACCAGAGGACACATGTTGGTTTCGATCCCACGGCCCTCGATAACTGCTCCGGTTTCACTGCTTGTTCAGCTTTTGTTTTGCTGGCTCTCGATTGAGGGACGTGACAGAAACCAGACGTCATGCGGGGCTGGGCTCAAGTCATCGTTTTCCTTTCCCTTTTATTTTTGTCTCCGCCTTACAGATTTCAGTGTTACTAACCAACAAGCCGTGAATTGCAACTTTGTTGGCTCCTCCCCAGCCAACTGTCGATAACAGGCACATCTGTTCCATGTATTTCAGTGGTGAAATACGTTTCATGTCACACCTGACATATGCGAATGTAAAAAAAAAAAAAACATAAACTAATTAGAAAATCAATAAAAACACACCAAAGCAACCATAATTAAGGCCACAATAAAACAACCTATTTGTTGAAAAATTAAAAATAGGCTCAAAATATGAAGTTGCTTCCTTGTAAACAACACGAAATGGTGAGCAGCGATACAAGAAGTAAGTAACGCTTCTCAAAGGAAGCCTTAAAAGAGGTTATTGAGGAGGTGGTCAAGCTCATACATCATATAAAAATCACCCTCCCCCCCCCCCCTTGCACCCATGACCCCCGGCATAGACTGCATACCCCCCGCGACCCTAATTACTGCATTTTTTGTACCTTAAAAGGTACAATTACCTACAGTTAAGGGTAGAATTGGCGGAGCCTTGAAGGTACAATGCCAGTGACCAGCAAAGGTACAAATTTTTGCCCTTTTTTTTGATAGTGCAGCAAATGCACCATCCTTTGCCATCTGACACAGTCCAGAGCTGGACCTTGATGGTCCTATATCACATTCAGGCCTAGTGCCAATAACCCTTTTCGACTGGTGCAGGTGGGATTCATGGGGCTGCAAATAAGAATAGGGTTGAGGGATCCATCTGCCGGACTTACAATGGCAGGTATGGCTGAAATGGCATGGAAGCCGATTTTAGTGTCTTGCCAGGCATCCCCTCCTGCTGGACATTGTATGTAGTTGTGTGCATGGTGCAACAGAAATGTGATCAATTTGTGCACAGATGCAGGTCACAGCGGCCGTGCTGAGGCCACGTACATCTGTAGGTCTGTAGGAATCTGCCAGTGGTGTAGAAGCAGAGAGCTGTCAGAAGCTGCCCAGTGCTCCTCTTTTCAATTTATTTTTGTATGATTGTAAGATTAAAATTGCGTAATTGTTCCTGCTTATTATAACAGCATGCATTTTATTTATGTCAGTCCTCTATGTCCTCTGTCTATGTGCATATTTTTACTGGTTTTGCATATTGACATGTTTATGTGAGTATTACGAAGCTTTTGGGAAAGTCACCGCAGATCGATTTCACATTTTGTTGTCACCTGTGTTCTGAGGATTCAGCAACCTGGTGGCTCGAGAGAAAAAACAGTCCCTCCTGCAATTGAGCTGAGCTTAATAATATGAGGTCGTGCATCAGACCACCGTAATTTAGCAAGTCAGTGGATTCGAAAATATCTAGACATTATTACTCTGCACTGATCCTGGATCGCAGGCATAAAATTACTTGTTATACACGTTGAAACACACGCAAATTTATTCCACCACGAGGTGTCGCTAAAATACGGTAACGCAGACGCCGGAGTTTGTTTATTTGGTCATCCTGAGTTTGACGTGTCCCTTGGTTAGCAAGGGAGGGTTTGCGCTTCACATCTTTAACCAGTCTTCATTGTATGACATCACCAGAGTGGTAAGTGATTTTCTAATTTTCAAACTAAAGGCTTTCACCAATTGAGCGAGTGGTAGTGTATATGTCTAAGCGCCATAAAATCCCCACAGCTCAGGGATCATTATTTAGGTTGTGAATATGAAGACTAAAAAGCATTCCAAAGAAGCCAGAAATTAATTGAATTATGAATTAGTGAATGTGTGTGTGTATGAATGGTGTGTGTGCCCTGTGGTGGGTTGGTGCCCCATACTGGGTAAGTCCCTGTCTTGATCCCCTTGCTTCTGGGATAGGATCCAAGCCCCCATGACCCTGCATAGGACAAAAGGGATCAACAAGTTGGATGGATGGATGAATTGGTGTATAGCATACACACTAGCTCAGCAAAATTTTCTAACAATATATAATCACGAGACTGTCTTTATAAAGAACATTTCACTGAGAATTAACTGTTAGTGCATGATTTGTAGTTCGGTAAAATGAGAGAGTTAGTTAATGGTCTGAATACTTTTGAAGGCACTGAATTTAGTCTAATGTTCTGTTAAAAGCACAGGTGGCAGAAGTTGAGGTTTCTTCTGAACTGTGTATTGAGTTTGCATCACTGTGGTAAACCCAGCAAGCACAGAAGTATGTGGCAGAATGGTTTGGCTTCACCGATCTTATAAACAATCTGAATGAGCCATCATTAAGTTTATAAGCTGTAAACGTCTCAAATCCTGGCTCAGCTATTGGAGAGCCACTAGCGATGGCAACATACAGGATCCTCTTGAATGTTTCTCCATCTTTCTTCTGGTACCAATGGAGAAAGCTGTTACATCCATGGGTGTTACTGCAATCAATAGTTACTGATTTTCCTGAGCCTGAAGTCAATGTTGCTTTACTCTGGATCAGATTGGCTGCATGTTCTGCCACTGAAATTAAGAGAAGCGAAAAGTTTTTTAAAATCAGCACCATTAAGGAAAATATTCAGAAAAGCAGGTTGTAACGAAAAACACTCACCGAAAGACAAGATGAGCGCAAAGACTAAGACGCGTCTGAGAGCCATTTGTGCGCGTTGCCTCTCACTGCAGCATCTGCTGCGCCGTCCGCTGGTTTGAGTGGAGGAAGAAATGTGGAGGCTGTTTCAGCCAATCAGATCGCGACCCGCTGCTGGCGTGTCGAGCTGAGCTGCACTATAAAGGAAGGTGGATTTTTGGGTTTCCGTATGGGGGGGAGTCCGATTCGGCATTACGATTGTGCTGAAGTAAAATTGCTGCCTTTCCTGTTCTATGTTATCCATCCATTTTCTGTGACTGCTGATCTTGTTCAAGGTTGTGGGGGGTCGGGAACCTATTCCCAACCCCCTGCCCCCCCACACGTACACACACAAACACGCACACACACATCATTCAGCCATGCATGTGTACATACAGGCAATCTGGCAACTACAATGAACCGAACATGCAAACAACACACACACACACACACACACACACACACACATACAGAACCTTGAGACCCAAAAATTTGAACCTTGGTCCCAGATGTGGGAAGCAACAGTGCCAACCACTGCCACACCACGCCACCCCTGCTCTATATTATTATTATTATTATTATTATTATTATTATTACCATACCACTTTATTTATAAAGCACTTATAAACACAGCCACAAGACTGACCAAAGTGCTGTACACTAAAAACTAACAATAAACATGTGTTTTTATTATGCATACGCAATCAAAGGCGTATGCATAATAATAATAATAATTAGCATTATTATTGGGATGTCAAAGCTGCCTAAGTGTCAGTGTATTAACGAATGACAGGTAGGATCAGCTGGCGCGTCTTACTTAACAAATTGAGCAGGTGGCAGTGTATGGCAAAGCGCCCTAATCCTCTGTCCTGTGATTTCAAGGTCACAAGTTTGGGATTTATTATTATTATTGTTTATTAAATAGATACACCTTTGCATTGCTCCACAGAACCTTTGCAGGTAAACATGTTCTTATATTTCGTATTCATGACTTGTCCCTTAACAGATGGCGTACAAGATACAAGTACTTTGTAAATCTTTGCACCCTGCTGCTTAACAGAAAACACTGGTCTTAATTAATGTGGTGATGTCACACAATGACGACTATGATTGGTTAAGGAAGTACAGCACAAGCCTCTCCCTTGTTGACCCAGGGATGCGGTGACCTCAGGAAAAGCAGGACGTGCTTGTTTGTTTTTTATTCATTTTTACGAAACTACACGGTGAGGTTCATCCTTGTTCTATCCAATCACATTCATTTATTCCTTATTCCTGTGCTTAGCCTAGTATCCTGAAACTGAGAAAATACAGATAATAGTTTTATAGTTAGGCACGATTGCCCTGCTATAGGGGCTTCAAGCTCCAGCCCTGGATGGTCTAGATCTCATTCTGTTCCACCACAATTGATTCAGATGAAGAAATGGTTGGTAATTAGCAGAGAAGTAGAATTAGGTGTGTTAAATGAGGGGAAATTCAAAAATGTGCAGGGCTCCGGCCCCCCAGGACTGGAGTTTGACACCCCTAACATGCTGAGATATTTAACTTGGCCTCAGCCTGTGACTCATGAAAAGACCTGACCATTTTTTTCGATTAAAATCCCAGCAGCTAAGGGATCATTACTTAGCTTTAGTGTGTGTGTGTGTGTGTGTGTGTGTGTGCCCTGTGGTGGGTTGGTGCCCCGTCCTGGGTTATTCCCTGCCTTGTGCCCATAGCTTCTGGGATAGGCTCTGAACCCCCATAACCCTGCATAGGACAAGACGGATCAAAAAGTTGGAGGCATGGATGGATGGATGGATGAATTGGTGTATAGCATACAGACTAGTTCAGCAAAATTTTCTAACAATATATAGTCATGAGACTCTGTCTTTATAAATGAAATTTCACTGAGAATTAACTGTCGTTGCTTGATATGTAGTTCGGCAAAATGAGAGAGTTAGTTAATGGTCTGAATCCTTTTGAAGGCACTGAATTTAGTCTAATGTTCTGTTAAAAGCACAGGTGGAAGAAGTTGTGGTTTCTTCTGAACTGTGTATTGAGTTTACATCACTGTGGTAAACCCAGCAAGCACAGAAGTATGTGGCAGAATGGTTTGGCTTCACCGATCTTATAAACAGTCTGAATGAGCCATCATTAAGTTTATAAGCTGTAAACATCTCAAATCCTGGTTCAGCTGTTGGAGAGCCACCAGAGATGGCAACATACAGGATCCTCTTGAATGTTTCTCCATCTTTCTTCTGGTACCAATGGAGAAAACTATCACATTCATGGTTGTTACTGCAATCAATAGTTACTGATTTCCCTGAGCCTGAAGTCAGTGTTGCTTTATTCTGGATCAGATTGGCTGCATGTTCTGCCACTGAAATTAAGAGAAGCGAAAATTTTTAAAATCAGCACCATTGAGGAAAATACTCAGAAAAGCAGGTTGTAACGAAACACTCACCGAAAGACAATAAGAGTGCAAAGACGAAGACGCATCTGAGAGCCATTTGAGCGCCTCCCCTCTCACTGCGGCTTCTGCTGCGCCGTCCGCTAGTTCGAACGGAGGAAGAAAAACGGCGGCTGCTTCAGCCAATCAGATCGCGGCCCGCTGCCATTTCAATGAAAAATAATATCTAGATCTTTTTATCTTAAAGCGAAGTTTGGGCTCTGCGTTAATCAACTCAGGCTCTATCCAATTTACTTCCCATCTCGCTCCTTTGAGAAAAAAACTTGTGTACTTACTCAGCCGGTACAATCCGCTTTTTCATAAATCTTCGCGATTTTATGGTGGATAACAGTATCTGATATGTTTAACGGGAATCCAGGAAAGACAAATGGTAACACTTCATTTGACGGGGCAAAATCACTTAAGTTACTACTGAAGTACGTATAATGAACAAATCATTAACAAATATAGTTGCTACTTGAGATGACATAATTCATTAATGATGAATAAACATGAGATCGGTATTTCACTTCTGTTATTCATGACTTGTTCCTTCAGTAATTCACAGAGGTTTACAGATATAATAAATATTGTAACTGCTTGAGATAAAACATGCGTCACGATTCATTAATGATAAATTAACATGAGATCAGTATGTAACTAAGACTTAGTTTGTGGTTTCTTAATACATAAGTAATAGTATAAAACTATATCATCAGTGCCCTGTCAAATTAAGTGTTATGAGACAAATATTAGGTCCACTTCTTTGGTAATGAAACAAAGCCCATGCCAATTGTATGCTAGCCGTGCTTCCGCGAGAGTTTACAAATGTTACTCAGTCTAATCTACTACAGTCCTGTTCGCTAATATTTGAATTTCGTTTGAATAAAAAGCAGGTCAGGGAAAGGCTGGTGGCTTTGATGAAGACTTGAGTACTTCGTAATCACGGAAAGCAAGCAAGTGGAGTCTTGAGCATATCACACCTGAACTTGCACTTGAACCGGGAATGACCAAATTTTGGACAATATTATGAGATTACGCGGTAACACTTGGAGTTAATGAACCGAAAACAACACCGTGAATCCACCATCATCACAATAATCAAGATCTTTTATATGCAGTTTAGCCTACTTTGAAATTACTTTTTAATTTTAATATGCAGCCGGCTGTTGCTAAAATGCAGTGAACAAGCACATATCTTGCTTGTAATGAAACTAGAATGCTGTTGTGGTGAGGAATATGAACTATTCTTTATTAACTTTAGATAAATAAACACGGATATATACATAACAAAAAAGAAGCTCTTTTGTGGGTCCTCACTGTATGGGTGTTATAATGGGCGTATATAATGGGTATAATTGTCTGACTGTAGATATTGTATTTTATACATGAATTGCATATCTGATTTTCCACCTTCCCAGAGATCTCGGATTCACAGAAATAATGACCAATATATCATGACATAAGTTTCCTATTCAGCAATAAGAACTCTGAAATGCACACTCTCTGTCTATAGCGTATATAGGTATGACATGAGGTAAAGATATATCGATTCGCCATAATCAGGGGCGTACATGGGGTATGCAGTTTGGGAAAGTCACACCAACCAGGAATTATATTCATCTCAGACTTTATATCATAAACAATATGTCAGTCTTGCCATATTTTTAGATTTTTTTGTTTTTTGGTTTTTTGGCAAAAGAGCAACATAAAAGATCAGGAAATCTTGTCCATTAAGAAATTCAACACCGAAGATGCCAAATATCACCTTAGCCTAACACATTTATAGCAGTGAACCTACAGTGAACACTAACAATGGACTCTGAACAATAACAATTATGTTTGAAAACAAATGTTTTAAAAGCCTCCTGTACCACGTTCAACAGTTAAATATGATCTATCACTACAGATTGCTGATAAAATGCTGTAGAGCAAAAAAAAAAAAAAAATACACTTTGTGCGAACAAGATAAGGTAACTCTCTCTTAGAAGTAAACTCTCTTTTCACAGACAAGGATTACATATGGAAGTCACCATTGCGCGAACAAAGAACGTGAGAAGTTGTTGCCGCACACAGGTATGCAAACACATTGTGGTTTCGTTCGTCTTGCTCGTGGTTTCAGACCACGTCTTACATTTGGGATGTGTCGCTTTCATAGCATTTTTCCCCACCTACGACTCTCCAAGACCTTTTATTATCAGCTGGGTTTATTCTCCATCGCAAAAAGAAAGATCTCTCCAAACTGGGGTATCATTCTCAGAAGATGAGACACGGCGCATTTCCAGTGCCTGCTTTGGTCTGGAGGTCACTGGCTTCCCTGTCTCTGCTGTTCAGTAGATCCCAAGGGGGATCTACTCTAGACGGTGGCTGAAGTTCTCTGGGAAGAGTCCTTTAGGAGCCTTGTTCCCTTGCTGCAGCCAATCAGATTCCTTTATTCCTGTGAGCCATCCAGCATCCTAGAAGTACACAGAAAACATTTTTTAAGCTATTTGTGCTAGTACTATACTACATTCTACAAGTTTCTTACTTGTACACATACATGACCTCACTATAGAATGCTTTGGAGGAAAGTATCTGATAAATAAGTAAATGTAAATACACTAAAAGAGTCAATCCTTTCCAGTTTCCACTTCTTAAATGTAATACGGCTACATATTGTATAATGCCTGTTTCACATGTATACACAATGTCCATCCATTCATCCATCCATTCATCCATCCATCCATCCATCCATCCATCCATGGGTATCGCCGCCATAAAATCTAAGGGGGACGTTTCATAATTATTAATTTGGAACCCCCCTACCCCCCCCCCCCATTAAACATAATATATTATTTGTATGCCAATGTGTACCCCCCCTCCCCCCCCCACACATTCAAAATACTTCTGACACCCCTGCATCCATCCATCCTTCTTTTTTATGATCTTTTGGGGGGTTATAGGTTGGTGGCTGGTTAACCCCCCCAAGGCACCGACGCTGCACAATACAAAAAGTTTTATTGACATTATTCCACCTGACTGTATGTCTTTGGACTTGTTTGATTTGATTTGAGGGGCAGCAGGATAGGCCTTGCGCCTTAGCTGGGGAGACGTGAGATGACAGTGCTACCCTGACATCTCGCTGTCAGTCTGAATCTGCAGCCATCTTGTCATACTCAGTAGGTCACCACCCTTTGCTCCTACCTGGTCCTCAGCCAGAGCTGTGGGGATCACAAGGACCACATCACCTCTCTTCAAGTCCAGCTCGTCGGAGTTGGCAGCCTCAAAGTCATGCAGAGTCTCCACCTAGTGGCCAGAGGGAGGAGTGTAAGGTGCAGGGCACATAAAATAAGCAGCACTGCCACCTAGTGGTAATTTTAGCAGTTTAACACTGGCTTGTTTCTGAGCCAGCAATGTAATTGGCTTATTGATGTTTGATTAATCAGGACCATTGAATTTACAGCATACATTGCAGTCTAAGACTGAACTGTGTTTACAGAAATCCTTTTTTGCCAATGGTGATTTTTGCTATGGTTCCACCTTACTGCCTCATGTGTCCATGACAGAATTTTGGAGAGCCACAGCATGCCAACTTCCACATCAACACTCTAGTAGAGGATGATGTAAGCCCCGCCCACACTCGCCTCACTTTACATGACCAATCAGCTGACAGTGTGTGGTGACATGCCCTACCCTTTCCAGAATACTTTCAGCATTAACACAATATTTGTTAATATGTAGTTATGTTTCTGTTATATATACCTATATAGCAAAAAAAAAACTCTTAGTGTTCCCCAGAGTAGCAAGACAGCCATGAAGCCTACTTTGTAGAGGAAACCAGGGGGCATGTCCGAGGCTGTGGGAGACCCAATTTCTTTGGCCGCCTGGCCGTCCGGTGTCACGCTGTTGTCGCTGGTCACCGAGGGCGAGGTGATGTCACCATCACGGTCGTCGTCACCCTCGTTGCTGGAAGCTGGCTCGATCACCACGGAGGGAATAGGCATCTTCTCCTTGAGAGGCAGGTGGGGAGAGAATTACCATACACAGATACACAGATAAGCACTCTCTGTTGACTCCCCCTACTGACCACTTATGTAACTGCAGTGTTGTTTTATAACCCAGCACACCCATGAAGTAAATGTCTTTGGACATAAAACATAAATTAATAGCCCATATTACCATTATATTATATTATATATTATACTATAATCAAAATATTTACTATAATCAATCAATAATCAATGAATGACATTAGGTCTGCTGTGTAGGTAAAACTGAAAAAAAGGCTAAAATTATGGAAGTTTGGTCGACACATTTCATAGTACATTTCAGATTGCTCATAATTATGTGTGTCACAGGGATCTGATGTCACAAGAACAGAGAACCAATCAAAGAACAAATCGAGCCACACTTTAACATTCAATACAATGAAAAATAGCAAAAACATGTATGAACGTTAAGTTTTAAAGTCATTGGTACGATTGAAAAACTTTCACATTACAGAATTTCTCAAGGAAGGTGAGCATATGTACCTCCTTAGCCTCAGTATCTTCAGCACCAACTTTATCGATTTCATCCTCAACTCCAGGGGCTACAGTCTAAGAAATCATTTTAAACATGAAGGCCAGTGTTTTAGCACTGCACTCTGGCAGATGGCCAGCAGGTGGCGCCATATACCAGAGGAGATACACCTGAGCATGATGCAGCACCGGTCAGGACACATGAAGGGGGTGGGACTGGCTAGTTAGTATAGTTGGTGTTACTAGGTGTGGTAAAATTAACCTTCACACATACCGGCTTTGCCCTCTGAAAGACAAATAATTTTACCACTGGATTCCACTGTGCATTTCCCCTTATAAAGATTTAGTGTAAAGAAATCCAACGTCCTTCACAGTTGACATGTAGTTTGCTTGTTGTGGTTTGGTGGATCGGTGCCACATATCACAGATTTATTTATTTATTCTATACCACCTGGTACATCCTTCACAGTACAAGTAACAAATGCAATTGTACGTCTCTATCCACTGAGGTGACATTCAAATATTTCCCATTATTACATATTCTAGACTTTATAAGGGGGTGTCACAGACTCTGGTCGTTTGTGATGCCCAGGATATGGGGGGAGGGGGTGCATGGAGATCTCCCATGGAAGGTCAGGAAGGGCGACCTTGACCAAAGTCAGTGACTCAGCAGCTGACAGACTCTCACATCAGTGTTTGTGTCTGGGTAGGGGCGGGGGTGTGGGATGTTCTCACAGACTGGCGAGTGTAGATTAACCAGCAGGTCCTCTGCAGCAAGCAATGTCTCTGAGGCTAATTAATCACCAAGATGCGTTTTTGCAGGGCAGGGAGGGTCCTGGGATTGGTGACCTTACTCGGGTTCATGTCAGTTAATCCGCAATTTCATCAGTTGCCATACAGCAGCATTAACGAAACACGGAAACCACAAGTGATAAATCACACGGGACCCGTGCGGGTTTTCCCCCATTCACGGCACCGCTCTTTCCCTGTAGATGTGACTGCATATTACAGGAAACGCTACTGACACACAAGCTGCAACCCCAAGCAAATCACACCCCAGCTGAATTTAGCTTAGCTACCGTGCAAATGAGCTCTGGAAGCAAGATCTGTCATTTTAAATACACACGACTCACTCAGCTTCTTCTCCATGCTGATCTTAGGCTTTCTACTTTAAACATTTGCGATAGATAAAACACTTATTAAGTCAGTGTCTTCATGTGCTCATTCATTGACCTTTGCTCCCCTAAGATTCATGCAAAATTCAAGCAAGCTAATGAATAATTACATTTACAGTTACAATGCAGGGATACACAACACCACAGATTCAGGATCAGTATGGCTTCAAAACACAAACTGCAGAAATCATCCATATAATCAGCGACACCATGAGTGCTCACAGAAAGGTCTGCTGATATCTGCCGACAGCACTGGAGTTCCATTGAGAAATGGCACCCCCTAATGGGCAAACCGTGAACCACGATGTTAGACAGGCCCACTGTGGGACTTTGCTGAGACTGAAGAGGCCTTCACAGTGAGAAGTGGGAAAGACTACAGAGAGGAACGTAGGAAGGAATGAGGAAAGGAGGAGGAGAGAATGTATGAAATAGATGAAAACAGAGTTACATGATCTGATGTGAAAAACATGCCTATGGTGGGCGGGGCTTATCATGCGCTGTCAGTCACTGAGTGCCGTAATGGGCCCCATCAAGAATCAGTATTCATGAACAAGGATTAAACTAGGCAGTGACGATCAGAGCACGACAGTCTCCCGGGGCTTTGAAGCTTCATTCCAAGCTTCATCCCAAGCTACGGGCTGATGAGTTAGCGGCCGGACTGGGGGGAGGACCTGGGGTGGGCAGTCAAAAATAGTTACCGGAGTCTCTGTGGGGGGGGATCCTTTCTCTGCCTCCACAGATTGAGCAGTTTCCTACATTTGGAAAGAAGTTACGGACACTTACAGTGGTGGAAAAGATCCCCATAATTCTTATTAGTGTCACCAGGAAAGCAGGCCAAAAGAAGGAGTATATTCAGGGAGAAGAGGCACATGTTCAACATGCTCGCAGGTAGCGTCACATGACCGGACATGCCCCGCCCTCCCTGAGGCCAGGCTCATACAGGCCACGCCCTCTTGTATGGCCTGGGATACCCGCAGCCGGTGACATCAGCAGCCATAGTTACCGCGGCTGGTTCGGTGGGGGCCTCAGATACGGGACCCGCTTCACTGGGGGAGCCTTTTTCTTCAGGGGCTGCTGGGGGCATCTATGTGTGGAGAGATCAGAGTGTGGGGAATACACAGAGCCTGGGTCACACAGTTTAGGGCAAGCTCTTCATGGACGTCGCCACTGATTACGAGAACCAAACACCCAGGAACTTCTGAATGACATCTCACCAGGTTCCTCGGGAGCAGACAAGCTAGGTCACCTTTTAGTGTTCCTCCATGATGCAACACGTAACAGCAATGAGATCTTTATCTAAGACTGCATCCGAAATGCATCGACTTTCTGGGAACCTCATGGCGTATTTTAAATAAAACTCCATGCAGATAAAATACATTATCAATTAGCTATACGATGACATTTTTACCTCACCTGCACTGTATTTTTTATTTTCCATATTTTCACTTATTTATTGTGTTGGGATCTCTCTTTGTAATGCTGTTGGACAACAAGAGTCTCAAGCAGTACCAGTCATGTGACATGTGACCCCTAGGAAACCCCCTCCAACTGCTTCTGGTCATGTGACTGTGACTCAAGCTCTATGACAGGCTGCACCAGTCCTATGACGCAAGTCCCCTTTGAGACCCCCTTCTATGTTAGGGGGAACAAGCTTCTCCCGAGTCCACAGCTCAAAGTGGACCACCTGCTGGCTACTTGAAAGGTGCCACGTGTTCAGGAAAAAACTCTTGCTTCTCCTCGCTTTTGTGTTTACTGACACATAAATCTAACAATCACTAAAATACCAGGCGGATGCATCACTGAAGCGATGAAATCACTTCAACCAGGGCTTTCAGTCATTTCAGATAAAGATCATTCCCTTGTACGGCGCAGCGTAAACCACTAGGGCAAAACATAGATAAAACAAAATAAGAACTTCTGTATGTATCCAACACCATATTATATTGATATACAGTTAAAAAGTCAGGATGTATTAATCAAAGCTTGTTTTCCAGTTACAACTGAGAGATACAATCAGACTTTATGGAATCAGTCATTGAGGGTGAATCTGCCATTTGCTATGTCCTCTCTGATTAATACACCCAGAAATATAGCCAGCAAAAATAATAAAAAACAAGAATGCCACTTGTCTGCGTCCCGATTTATACAAAAGCATTTCACAAGAATGATAATGTAATAATTCACTAGTTAAATGCATATTTTAAACGAGAAACTTAAAACCAGAAACTGAAAACAGACAATAAAACAATAAAAAAACGCATTTTTCCATTAAAGTTACATAGCATTTTAACAAGCTTGTTTAGTCAGCACTGATTTTACATGATTTTTACAATGTCCTGCCAATTGCAAATGCTACATTTATTTTATAAGAAAAAAATAATAAAACAAACAAATAGGATCATCACATCAAATATCTTGTTAATAAATGTAATAGGAAGTGCGTGGCCTCCCCAAACATCACTCGACAGTCACTTTGTTATGTGTGGTTACAAAGCTTCATATTATTAAAAAACAATAATGATGATGCAGCTATTGAACGTGTACTGCATGCTGATGAGCAGGTATCAGGGGCTGATGGATAAGCAGTACAAGTTGATGGAAGGACAGTAGAATCTGATGGAGAGGAAGTGGAAGCTGATGGACAGGCAGTAAAAGCTGAATAAGATGCAGTAGAAGCTGATGAACAGGCAGTAGAAGCTGACTGATAGTAGAAGCTGATGGACAGGAAGTGGAAGCTGATGGACAGGCAGTAAAAGCTGATTAAGATGCAGTAGAAGCTGATGGACAGGCAGACTGGAAGTTGACTGATGGACAGTGGAAGCTGATGGACAGGAAATTGAAGCTGATGGACAGGCAATAAAAGCTGATTAAGATGCAGTAGAAGCTGATGAACAGGCAGTAAAAGCTGATTAAGATGCAGTAGAAGCTGATGGACAGGCAGTAAAAGCTGATTAACATACAATAACAGGCATTAGAAGTGGATGAATATGCAGTGGAAGCTGATGGACAGGCATTGAAAACTGATGTACAGAAATTACAAGCCAATGAGCAGGCAGTAGACTGGAAGTGGAAGCTGATGGAAAGGCAGGAGAAGTTGGTGGTCAATAAAAGCTGATTAACATGCAGTAGAAGCAGATGAACATGCAGTAAAAGTTGATTAAAACGCAGTAGAAACTGATGGACAAGAAATCTCATTATTTCCTAGTGCTGTGTTTTACAGTATAGTAAAGCACCAATGTACAGGATGCTGTTACAATCACCAGCAAAACACTAAAAAACGATGCACTATCCCACTCAACATGAACTGATGGTCAAGCATGAGAAACTGCAAAGCACCCACACAACATGGACACGTTTGCTTTTAGGGGCAGACGACCATGTTTGGGCAGTGAGTGAACAGTGTGTGTGTGGGTTGGGGGTGGGGGGCATATACATACCTCGGTGGACTCAGCCTCCGGACTCACCGGGGGCTCTCCCGCCTCTACCTCAGGGATGTCCTTAACGGGGAGCAATGACAGGGAAATGTTAATATATAATATAGATCCAACGCCGTGATGGGAGGGGAGGCCTCTAGTGTCATTCAGGACAGGATGAAATGGCATCCTGCAGTCAGGACCAGGCGGGTTGCAGGCGGCTATGAGTGGGCGGGGCCATGCAAGACAGCATGGCCATGAGTGGACAGGGTCATGTGGAAGGCGTGGCTATGAGTGGGCGGGGCCATGTGGAGGGTGTGGACGTGAAGATAGAAACACGCACATCTATTCTTTGGGTGTTTAGAGGGTGACGTTGGTGTCTATGATGGATGCATGTTCTAATGCGTGCGGTGAGGCTGTGTGTTGTGTTTTGTACATACACGCTGATATACAGCGCTCACAGGGATATAACAAACGCTCTGGTTTCATGACAAAATTGACAAGAAATGTTTGACATATCTGCGCTGATCTCCCTCACAAACATTTTCTTTTTATTTACATAATTTTTGACTGCTATTTTGCCATTGATTGTAACTGTCACTGGTTCACAAAGGGATATTAAACACCAATGTTTGGTGTTTTATGTGATTGCAAAGGTGTTACTTATTTAAAAGCACCAAATATTCAATGAACTTTCTAACTCAGAACAATCCTATTAGAACTATAATTTGGGTCTCAGTTTATTTCTACTTGAAATTAATGTTTTACTGAAAACTGTTTCTAATGTGATAAATATTGTTTTGTACACAAAGAAACAAATCTTTTTTTTTGCTATAAAACTAATAAATTTGCAATATTTTTGCTGAACACTATACATGTAACACGAGAGCAGTGAAGCAAATGAAGTGTGTGGAATGAAAAGACTGACAGATCAGGTATCCCGGAGCACTAGGGAGACTTAGGGCAAGATGGCAGACATGACAGGAGATGATTATGATGCTGATGGTGATGGTGTCGATGATGATGTTGTCGATGATGACTTTGGCGATAGTGATGATGATGACGTTGATTACAGTGACGATGATGATGACACGGATGACGACTGCGATGATTATGATGATGCCGATGATGTTGATGACGATGACATTGATGTTGGTAGCAGTGACGATGATGATGATGATGATGACGATGATGATGATGATGATATGGGCAGTATGATCCCGATGATGACAGCGATAGCAGCGAAAGCAATGACAAGACCTTGGTGTCATCAGCACCAGTGGCCTTAAAGATGGTACTGTCGAGGGCAACACAGACAGCCGTGACATAAAGGAGAAGCAAGAGCGCCCCCTGGTGGTGGTGGTGACTCACCGCCGCCTTGTCGCCAGGAGGGCTGGCCTCACCAGCCCCTGGGCTCTCTGCGGCCTGGGCAGTGTCAAGCTGGGGTTCGGGACCCACCTCCGTTTCCAGGGCAGGGGTCTCTGCCCCAGGCTTTTTTGAGGAGCAGTAGAGATCATTAGCACCTTCCCACTGAGCCAGGAGTGAGTTTTACAAACTGACCCAGTTCCAGTAGCTTGAAGTCAGCCTGGACTAGACTGACCTTACATCATCTCAGCATGCATGATAAACAATCAGGTTCTGCTCTACATGCAGTAAGCAAATATGCAAACAAAAAACCCAAATCCAGGGCAGTGAGTGTAACTAATACATGCAGGATGTCCTTCTCTGTGCCTGACCTACAAACAGATCGCATGAATCCCCACACAGGCATGTGAGGGAGATGCAGGGCAATCACACATGATGTAACAGCACAAGCAAGAAAGCGGGAGGGAAAAAAAAAAAAAAAAAACGCACAAAAATGACAAGTACAGCTAACTGGCATTTCAGTAACAAGTAGGGCTGCAAAAAAGAATGAACACACAGCGCTGAATAGGCGTGAAATCAGACGACAGCTACGACAAAGAAAAAAAAAAAACAAAGCGATACCAGCACATAAAAATGAAAAGTAAAATATGACACATGAGCGGTGCCGCAGGACCACAAACCAAACGTAACATACATACTGATGAATACATACAATAAAAATACTCACAGTGACGTCATGAGAACAACACCTTAACACAGCCCTTAACAAAGGAGGCTATAGGGTAGACTCACCACAGCATCGGACACACCCTCGCTAGTACCAGCAGTAACTGGCTTTCTTGAGTCCAGCTTAATGGGGGAGAGAGTTTGACACAGCATAAGAGCTCACGTGCAGGTATGTGACAAAGACCGTCCAATCAGAATACAGATCAATAACACCTCACTGTAAAGAGTAGCCAGCTTCTCAATGCAATAAAATTCAGCTTCTCACCTTCACGCATGCTATCATACTCAGCAGTGGTGTTTACTACCACTCAAAATATGTAGTTTGGGGGGCCCCCTGTTGGCCACAAACAGTCACTACAAAAGTGACATTTAGAGTGGGTCCCCAGAAACCATAAACTTGCCACTGGTGATATTACATTACATTAATACCATATTGATATCAAGCTAAGTAACAAAGGGTTAGAAAGAATATAATAGATCTTTGGAAATTATTTGCAAAGGTACCTCATGGACTAATGAAGACATACAAACCGAAGAAAAAAAACTTCACACATTAAGGTAATACACCATTAAAATTCCCATGCGATGGGGAATTAGGGGGTGATGAAGGTCACGGAGTCGGTGCACACGGTGAAGTCTGTTTGTGCTGTTTCTGCTGAGACATCACAGCTACACCGAAATCAAGCTGCAGCCATAGAAATTGAAAAAGGCCGTTCGAAGCACGACATCTCGATTTATCAGAGATTAATTCTGGAGGCCGATGCCATTTTCCTGTTATGACTATTCTTCATTTTCACAGCACAAAGAGTTACGCCCATCGTCGCTTGCCCACACTGAAGTGGCATCTCTGTTGGAAATTGATCTATTATTATATTTAACATTCTTCATGCTTTTTAGCAACAAAAAAGAAAAGCTGGCAATAGTCTTATAAACGGCACGGCTAGTTAGAACACTTGAAGGCATGATTTTAACAAGTAATTTAGGAAAATGTTACTATATGATAACGATACACTCGTGTCGCGTCTTTGCGCAAAGGGAATCTGTTTCATTTCCCTAAGCTTAATGCAACAACCAGCAAATAATCATTCCCATTAAGTGAATGGTGGGTTTTACGCAAGGTATGAGAATTCATGAAGTTTTGAAAGGACTAATTACCTGGGAGAATCCATTAAATGCATTGTCGGACACCTACGCAGGACCAGAAAGAGACAGTTAGCACTGAAGCTCCTGATTAGGGAGAGTCAGTACACATATAATGACAGAAACAAAAAAATAAAGAGAAAAGAAAGTGAGGACGGGGGGGGGGGGAAGGCAGGTAGGGCCGGGGGGTAAGTTGAAAAGGAGAGATTTTTCATCGGAGGGGAGCGAGAGGGCGACTGAGGGATCCTCGTCTGTGCTACGCTATGCTACGTGTGGGGAGGGACGGCCGCTGTATACCTCCTCCGCCTTCTGCGCCTCTACTTCCTGGTACAACTTCCCGTATCTGCGGTTCGCGACCTCGTCTTCGGACAGGTCCGAGTTGTTGTTCTCTGTCTCTTTGGGACCGGACACGTTTCCCACGCTACCATTCCCAGGGCTCTGCGAGGACCCGGGCGTCACTGGGAGGCCCATATCCGTGCTGGCTGGGGGCCCCACCCCCCTCTCCCCATCCCCAGTGCTGTCGGGTGCAGCGAAGCCGTCCTCTCCGGCCTCGGTGCTGCCCCAGCTGCCCGCAGGGTCCCCTCGGGCGTCGGTGGAGGAGCTGCTGCCATTTGCCGGCCCCTCCTCCGTGCCGGCGGGCCCCCAGGATTCCTCGGCAGCCTTCGCCCCCCAGTTATCAGGCCACATCTGGTTCTCCTCGCTGTTGAAGGGGTCACCAGCCCACTCTGTACCGTCTTGGTTGGTAATCTCCGCAAACGGATCCGACTCAAAGTCGAGAACCTCCGTGCTAGTAGGCTCTCTGTCGCCACCCTGCTGGCCGGAAGGCTCTGCGGGCTGCCTGAAGTCGCAGGAGTCACCCGTCGGACCCTTCTGCTCCTGTGAAGCGTCTGCTTGGCCCTCCTCAACCCACTCTGCCTGACTCTGTACTGCCCCTCCTTGGTCATCCTGCACAAAGCCCTCCAACCCCTCAGGCTGCACCTGCCCCGAGCCCTCGCTCTGGTACTGCCTCTCCCCCCATTCCTCTGCTGGTTCGCCCTCCGACGTTGACCCGTTCACGGTCCGGCCCTTGGCACCGTCATCTGCCTCGTCTTGTGGCATGTTCAGGCCCTGCTGGCTCCCCTCGGTGATGTCCTCAATCTCCTGCCCAAACTCATTGGTGAATATGATTCCCGGCATGTTCTGTGCGTGGCCCGCCCCCTGGCCCGCCCCCGCCTCGCCTCCCCCCGTAGCACATGATTCAGCCTCTGGGGTGGAGTCGGGGCTCCAGCTCCTAACCTCCTCCTCAGTTGCTGCAGGCGCCGCCTCAGACCCCCAGCCATCCGCGGGGGGCCACGCCTGTCCATCTCCCTGCCCGGCAAAGGGGTCCTGAGGGTTGTCGGCCTGATTCTCGGTTGTGTCGGAGGCCGTGGCAGAGGTGCCGAAGTCCGCCATCCAGGTGGTGCTGCCAGCCTGGTCCTGAGGTGGGGCGGGGGGTGGGGGGTGGGGGGTTGGGTTCTTAGTAA
>JAODKE010000088.1:7541674-7561809 GCA_026779605.1 Mormyrus hasselquistii
TTGGGGGTGGTTTTATCGGTTGTGCGGAGGGTGTTGGGGAGGGGGGAGGACCCAGCTGTAGGGGTTGTTTCCACTAATTAGCCGGTCGGGGGGGGGGGGGGGGGGGGGGGGGGGGGTTGGGTTCTTAGTAATGTAATTGCATTTCACCCTGTCCCTTGGCCCCTCAACATGCATGCTTTACTCACTGGCTGAGAAGATGCAGCAGCGGGTGCCTGAGGAAAGAGAAGCAGCACATTCGGTTAACACAGGGAAATGTGCGATGCATACAGCCTGTTTACTAGACATGTGACCTCAAGGTCCATCCCTGGCCAATCAGAGGATTGGGCTGCTTACCGTCCAGAGGTCCCAAGGCAGAGTCTGCGTGGGTACAGCAGTCATTCAGTGATTCGTTCATGCCCGGAAAAAATGGAAACACAATACTTATATAGATAAATCTGAGTATCAGATTCTCTCTAAGTCAATTTTAAGCAATTTTAAGTTGTGGGTCTAGCATGGCGTCCTTGTGAGGTGCTGAAGACAGCGACGGTCACACCTGTGACAGGGGTGACTGCGTCTGCCCGATGGGGGTGGTGGCGTCGGGCTTGAACGGGTCGAAATCCATATCCAGGAGGGATCCCCCAGCCGCCTCCTTCTGCATGGGATGAATGAGAACATTTCAGCATCAGGAGGCGTCCCAAGCTGCAGATCATGGCCTTTTAGCTCAAGTAAAGCTGGGTTTCTGCTATCATACGGAACTGCAGCCTTGACGTGCCATAAATCTGTGGTTCTGCAAGCCTGGCTGTCCAACCAAGCTCACCAGAACCACAGACAGCAACACCACCCGGCACTTGGCTCCGGATCATGATGTTTTTGGCCAGAAGAGATTCAGGGGAGCTCAGGTTCACCCATGGGTAGCACTAAATATTTTCCCCTTATAACAATTAATTTATCCATCCACACCATACTGTAGACTCTCAACCGGATAAGCAGAAAACAAGGTGAATTTATTTATATTTATATATCTGGAAGCGTCATGTTACAGCTCCAAGTTGCCCACCAGAGGGCAGCAGTCAAAACACTTTTGGACATTTCTTTTGGAGATTCACTCGCTTTCCGTCAGGTTCCAAACAATCAAGTGTGGTCAACTCCTACTTGTTCCTGCCTCTCATGGGGTCACTGATGTTGTGTTTTGCTGCCTTCCCTATATAAGCCACCGTTGTTCTGCAGTCTGGTTTTAATCTTGAATTAGTTTAGCTGACATTTTAGTAATATGTCTGATGGTTTTATCCAAAGTGACTTACAGTAGAGGGAAGAGTTACACTTTTCTCTGGGATTTGAACCAACAACCTTTGGGATGTTAGCATAATGGTCTATATGATGCTTCTGCTTTGTAGACTTTATTTTTATTCTGCCATTTGTGGTTTTATGTACTTTTTGGTCTCTGCCATAAAGGAGTGTTTGTTTAATTTTAACATTCTTTGCCAGGCTGCCTGTCTGCAAGCCAGATCTCTACCTACGGTCCACTTCCGACTTCTGCCAGTGACATTACGTGCAAAAAAGTGTGAACAACATGTGACTTTTGCTCCTAAGGCCACAGTCATTTCGAGCTCATTAGATGCAAATATTTTTAGCAATATTCACCCTGATTAGAAGATGGGTGATTTATTGTTTGTGGGTCCATTAAGACCTTGATTTTCCTCTGTGCTGTAATTCTCCTAATTAAGATCAATGATCAAGCTTCTGAAATTCTACTGCCCCCTCCTGCGGACAGAGGTGATGAACACCCCCACTTTTAACTGGCATGAGGAAGACTGAGTGGGGATGCTGCGGCAGGTTAGGTGCGGTGCTGAGGGCGAGCTGAGAACCCCCCCCTCCTGTCCTTGTTTACTATCCTCGGGTGATAAACACATTAATCATAACCCCCCCCCCCCCCCTTACTACAGTGCCGCAAATTGATTAAACAGCATATTGGGGAACATTCCTGCTTTTACGGAATGGCTCCTCTTAAATATCCGGGCAGGAATGCCATTGGTTAAGAGGCAGCAGGTTGGGAAGGGAATGATTTCCCGGGAGAGAAGTGGGCCATCGCCGAAACTACAGGCCCACTGTGATTCTCACAGGTCACATGTCACCTGACACGCACACGGCTTGTGGGGGCAGAGAGGCCTGTATACCGTGGCTGCGGGAGTCAAACGAATGTTATAATCTCCTGTGATCCATTGACGCGAGTCCGTCTGATGGAGCCTCACGTACGCACACGGCCGCCCTGCCAGTCTCGCACCTCTGCCTTTTCAGAATATATAATTAATTCACCTGTCGGCTTGTCCTCGGTCTACTGGGCCCCATGGCTGAGATGACGGATGTTGTTTAAAGAGACAGTATCAGATAAATTCCCTCCTTAAAATGTCTTAGTAAAATAGGGTCAGGTGGACTCATGTATATCTCTGCAGAAAAGGATGATAGCACTTACGATGTTACGATGTTTATTAGTAAAAGATTTTAACTATTAAAATGAAGCTTTCCAAGTATTTGCAAGCATTGTCAAGAAACAAGTGTAATGAAAAAGATATATCTTTTAGCCAATTAACTGTTATTTACATAAAAAAGGACATGGACCTTAAGTGCTGTAATTTCACCCAAGTGTCACGGGTGACTCAACTATTCTTGCCAGAAGGTGGCGCTCACCTGTGAGGGTGTGGCCTCGGAGTTGAAGCTGTTGTCGAAGAGGCTGACTATCTGCTCCTGGTGGAGTTCCTTGGTAGGCGTAACCTTGGGCGGGGGTGGCACCGGGGGGCCCTTTTTAAGCTGAAAGACCCCAAAAGTGTTCCGTCAGAGTCAATGTGTGCATGAGAATGAGCACTTCCTGTTTGCCAAATGATTGGTAACCACTTACAAATAACCACAAAAGGTGCACTGTTTATTATTTAATTTTAACCTCCTGTCTTATTACTGACAAATTCCTACTGCTCATGAAGGCACCAAATACGAAAACATGCGACTAACCTTCCCTGCCTTATCTGGGTCATTCTAAACTGCAACTGTGAATCACAACCACGGTCATTCACAGACACCTGACATTCTAGTGAAGACCAAATGAGGCTTTGTGAACCATTTTCTGTATTTATTGACCCCACTAGATATTGCCCATGGTTTGCATTGGAGCATGTTCTGATCTCATTTTTTGAACAGAGAGCACCATCTAGTGGAGTCAGAAAATACAGCAAATGGTTCATGAAGCTTCATTCTGCCATCAGTATCTGACATCCATATTCATCCAAGCTTGGGGTGCCTCATGCTCATGGTGCATCAGGCTGGTGACTATCCAGGCTTGACCTGACAGTGAAGGATGTCAAAGTTTCCCTCAATATAGAGGACAGAGAGACAATGCCTTAAACAATGGTCAAGGGTCTGGCATGAAGAATGAGGCCCAGTTGGCTGTAAGCAACAGAGCACCTGCGAGGGTGACTTGGGCCGGGGCGGGCCGGGCGAGGTGGGCCTTAACGAGTGGTTGGGTGCGACCTCGGGGCTGCCCGGCGGGGACTCGTCCTCAGGGGGGGAAGGAGTCCTGGCGAGTCGCAGGGGTCCGGAGTCACTATGGGATGCAGCAGAGACACCAAAAGCACAGTAGGTTTAGCGGATTGACTGCGTATGTTTACCTCTACATTACAGCAACGAGGAGTCAAAACACCCATAAATATTTAACAACTGTACTAATGTTTGAGGTAGAAGTGAAGTCCATGCTTATTAATAGTTTGTAAATTATATTCTTAATGCCATTATGAGTAACTCTTGCAGCCATTATCTATGCAGTAACTTGAATTAAACTGTTTTGCAATTGAAGTGAAACTTCTTAATTGCTTACATCGATTTTCCTGTTGGGTACAAAACACTAAGGAAATTAACAATGACCAAATAATAATTTACTTATTCAGTAAAACAGAGGGTAGCTACACGTTTATAATAATGTTTTTTTTTATGAAGACGGTCAGTTGTGCTCATGCTAGGATTTGATTCTATTTCTGCAACAGAGTCAGTCTCCCCTTTCCATTTTATTGATATTTTACATACTGAGGTAAGCTTGTCGTAGTCTTCGCGGCTGTTGTGACAGTTATTCGGATATAAATAAAGCATTTTTAGGACTGTTGCAGGGCTGTATTTTGGACGTGCCCCTAACGTCATCACAGATGACCGGCCACGTCAGGTCACATCACTCACGCGCCATCAACAGCACTCGCGATTCAGTCACGAGACATAAAACGGGGCCGGCGGCAGGCTGTTTCTAGAAGCTTCTATTGAGCTCCCATCTAGTGGGTTTTACATCTACATGGCTGCGCAGGGCTAGCGGGACGGCGTTGGCGGGGAAGGCAGGAGACACGCAAGCTTGCAATCCGAAGTCCCAAGGATACAGTCATGGAGAAAGACAGATGGAGACCCTTCCAAGTGCTGGAGGGTAATAAAATAACACAAATATGTCATACTCATAAAACAATAAAGAATAATTCCCATATCTGTTCCCTTTTCTAACTAAACAGTCAGGTTGATAAACAACACTGCCTGGAACAGATTGGACAATTGCTTATAAAACTTTCAAATTCCCTAAATAATTAATTTTCAAAAACACAGTCCTGCAGTGAATGGATAAACTGTAAAACATCCAAATGTTCGAAAGGAGGACAGCGGAAGGGGCGAATTCCTCTCTGGAACTTTCACTGAAAGCATTTGCTTCCATTTCCATGACTCCATTCTTGATCAGTTAGGGTTCTGTTTGAAAAACAGCTCTGGGACTATCTCTCTGCTCATCAACTTACCGTTTTGCCCTGTTCCGTGCACAAGGGAGACAACAGGAGGCGTCAGAGTTCAGTACGGAGCATCGCAAGAGACCCACGACAAACTGTCTGCTTCACACAGTTCGCTGAAGACGTGGGATTTGTAAAAATGGAGTGCCTCTCACGTTGGTCTCTGATCTCCTGCCAGCATGTTTTTCACTCTACAGTAACTTGAGTGGTTAGAATACCACATGAAACACACCAGGCCCCAGTGATTTCATAAAGTCACACCTATACCCAGTCGCGGGCATCGTGCTCTGTGCGGGACCGGATTGTAAGTATTTGATAAAATGACAAAATTAAAGCAGCTCTGAAAGGCTCTTGTATTGCTTTACATCTGCGGTTAATGTGCAATGGGCCCAGAACCTGCAGGTCTCATCACACAAAGGTCAATCAGCCCCAAACAACGGGGTGTTTGATCATGCTTGTGTTGTCATGCATTCATTTTACTTCATCTTCTCTTCCAGTACCACAGACGAGTTCCAATACTAAGAACAGAAGGACGGAGGATGATAAAAATCCCCAAATGTCGTTCTTGGCCAGCCACAAATATCAAGGGCATATCGGCTGCATCATCACTGAACAGGACCGATCCCATGATGCATTGCGCCCCAAGATCATTCTTGGAAGGCAAGTTTGCAAGACCGGTCTTGTCAACACCAGTATTATGATCTTTGCATTCTTGGTATTGAGAAACATCCAAACAGCCCCCCATTGGTGTCCTCCAGTAAGCTGGGATGGTTTAATAAGGGTTATCAGCCTAAGTGTGACTCCGCCCCATCTGCTCCCATCATACCTTGGAGCTCCCTGGATGGTGAACATCTTGTCCGAATGCTGCTCCCCCAGCTTCGTCATCACCTCGTACAGCTTGTGGCACAGCTATCCCAACAGGGACAAGGGAGACACAGAAGACCAGCATGTTTTCATAGGCCGCTGGGAGTTCGTTGGACCACATCATGTCTCAGAATGTCATGTGTAAGGAAGAGTAGTAAAGATGTCCCAATGTTCTCAGTTGATCATGTGAAGGCAGACAGAGTTAGCTATTAATGATGAAGGGGGGAAGCCAGGGAGAGAATGGGGGTTCCAGTCGGCACCACTAGGGTGATAAGGAAGATAATTCAATTGACAGTGGCCAGAGAAATGTTTGAGCTACCATTTGCACTCATGGGAAATTATTATTGGTTCCTGCGCTACGATCAAGAAGATCAATATTTCATTTCATTGTATGACCCATGCATCATATAGCTGAAGATATTTTGACTTTGATGTAATACCGTCTTATCAGGGTAGTTAATTGATTAAAAAAAAAAAAAATTGCACATTTTGCAATGAATTAATCGTGATTTCACAATTAGAAACTTAATTTTCTTCTTTAGACTAAAGTCTTAATTTTCTTCTTTAGACTAAAGTAGGTTTTAATGCGTATTAAGATGCAAAGTCGATCACCAAATTAATGTAGAATAATCACAAAGAATGTTTATTTCAGATACAAAAATGTCGCGGGTCATAAATGTCAACAGAACAAAACAAGTGGCTCTTGCTATCATTTTTACAGTTTGTATGGTTCCCCCATAATGCACCGTGCCATGATGTCATTAATCACGTTAATTGAATCAATTTATTCTCGTGCGCTATTTTGAATGAATCGCGACAATTAACGCGTTCATTTCAACAGCCCTGCTTCTAATAAAATACAAATTACAAAACCAGGACCTTCACTATATCAATGTGTACTGGGAGAAGAGCCTATCTCAAGTGAGGGATATGCGTACATACACAATAATGAGGTCAAACTCTGCACTGTAACACTGCAGCAAACTCTGAAGCTGATTAGTCAGCCCGGTTTCCATGATCAGGGGAACATTGGAGACTTGCATACCTGGCGGGCGGCTTATTTTGTTACATGGGGACAAAAGTGGTCACACTGGATGCAGACAGATGGATAAACCAATTAAACTTAATGAGTCACAGACAGTGTGGAACATCCCTTCTACTCCATAAGCATCTATAACGACTCCCAAGAAAGGTTCCTGGCAGATTCTCGTAACCATGGAAATACAGCCTCCTTTCTTGTAATTGAAGCCCTCTGCCCATGGCATTGATGGGTGGGTTAATTTGCCCCTGTTCACTTCAGTTTAGGCCCTGACCCATCACGGCAGGGGGTCATTTTAACTCCAGGCCAGTAATATGGCACAAAAGCAGTAAACACTATTGGTAAATGTTCCAGATGGCTAATGCACTCCATGTGACCCACGCTCTCTGTGGGTGCCCTTCACATGGACACATCAGCAGCCTCTGCATGGCAAAACAAGCTCCGCTGAATAGATGTCGAAGCTGAGGAGAGTAAACCGTCCAGAATCCTCAGCTAGGTACTGTGCACTCTCATCAAGCTCTTGAGCAGGAAAAACAAAACGTTCTCGGGTCTGATGTTTCAGACAGGTTAAAACACACGGTAGTGTGTGAGAGAAGCTCGGGCTGTAGAAAGGTGAGAAAAGCCGCCTCCTTGCAGCAAATGAGATATGACTGATGGTTGTTGACTAGGATTTAGCTCTGTTTCAACAACAGATGTCCCTTTTGTCAAGCAAATCAGTGTCTATTTCCTGTACAATTTCACACCTTACCCCTCCAGGAAAGTGATTCCCTAAAATAACCACAATAAACAAGTAACCTGCTGCTTCACTACCTTAAGGCACAATCGTCCCTGAGAAGCCAATGCTAACATATCAGGACCCCAAGATGAGGAGACGCCAGTCATGCATACCAATATGACCGGCTGAATACAAGCCGTGTGATTGGTTAGAAACTGGGGTCTTGAAAGGATCTCATGGTGCCAGTAAGATTAACAGGAACGTGTGAACATTATGGAGACCCTGGCTATGCTTACAAACTAGCATCACGCTCACGTGCATGCAGCTTCGTGTGTATCAGAGGGGAGCGACACTGCATAGCTGCTAGGAGAGAGAGAGAGATGGCATGCTGGCGTGTCACATGTTAGCCCCGGCGAGAGTTCTGGTGTGAGCCAGGCTACATCTGCGCCTCCGTGGAGCTGCAGGCGGCCACAGACGGCAGGCCAGGCGGTTCTAACGGCTCCGAAGGCCGAAACGAAAGCATGTGTCACACAGAGGGCAGCAGAGGGAGAAGGAGGAAACAGGAAATGGCTGGATTCAAAATTAGTGTATATCTGGGACGGGAGTGAGGAGTAGCACGATAGATCGAGCCATCCAGGCTGTCCTGTACAACCCCCTCCAGTGGTGCCACCTGCCCCCAGTGGGACCCTCCGGCGGGCACACTGTCGCAATGCAGGGAGCCGTGTGATGCTAACCACATGGGGTAATTTGCAATCTGAGAGGCACTACTGCCACAGCGCTGAAGCTGTGCTATTGTGTATGTAGAATCAGCTACTGACTGCAATCAAATCATACAGCACTTGGGGTGTTTAGGCATATTTACCCAAAACTAGATCCTAATTTTATACTGGGAGAATATTCGGTGCAGTATGCTAATGGTGTTACGTATGCTAATGTATGCTAAGCAAGCCGGTCCCTCCACATCCGTGCTTCTTATGCACCGATGCTCCAGCGGAGCTAAAAATAATCCGGCAAGTGGCAGGGAGGAGGGGGGCATAGCCTTTCGGCCTCCCCGTGACAGCCGCCGGCGTTACTACCAGCAGGAGTGGCTGCCATGTCATCTCAGCATCTGATCAGTATCTGAAGTCCTCATGTACGGGTTTGGCAAAGCCAGGCAGAACAGACGACCTTCAGCAAAGTTGACCTGCTCATTTGTGTCCAAGGGTGAATCTGGCTCGTTTATGTTTCCAACTAATTAATGCTCAAAGGTACACATATGATGCAGATTACAGACCAACTGATTGGTCCATTCCTGGCCCTATTTTGGTCAAGCAACGGCAAAACTGAGATTCCAGTAATGCCTAACTCCAGATCGGCCACCGTGCTCTGTTGCTCATAGACAAGCGTAAAGAGTTGCCACACAAAGCATAACCTGTCTGGTAACTTAGACCAAATCTTCTAAAATTAGCATTGTGTTGAGTTGATAGGGCCTCCTTATTCCACCTCACAAATATAACTATTCCCAACTCTGTGGCCTCTCTACTCACCATCGAAATCTCTCTGTGGAACTTGGACTCCAGATTTGTGACGTTCTTGAACGTGTTGACGTAGAAACCCACTCGGCTGCAAGGGAACGGTGCAGTGTGTTCATAAACAGGGACACCGTGACATAAAGCACATATGTTCATGACAGCCACGCAGAAAATCCACTCAGGCGGCCAGATCAAACACTGACTTTACGGCAGCATTGGATTTCCAGATCTAATGTGCGGAATATTACTAAAGCAGTGCTTAAAGTGACAGGTTATCATTCTAAATATAATACCAAGTGAGGCTATAACCCCGCAGTCACTCAGCACGAGAGCATGGCGCCTCATAAAATATCGAAAATAGAATAATATGCTAGTGCAACATCGCAACCCAAGGGATCGTTTGCTGTGTAGATGTAGACAGAGGTGCTTGGGGATACTGTGATCATGGCACAGGACTGTGATGACTTCAGAAAAAGCTCTTGGTTTATAAGAAGAGGCAAACTATAACAACAAGGGGGATATTGCCTTTCTGATCCATAGGGAGGGGGTCCCCCTCAAACTTGACCTTAAACCTCCAATCCTGGAGAGCATCCAGCCAGCAGTTTTTTCTGTACCCCATGTTACTGTATTCAACGTTATCCTGGTGTAAAGGTTGTGGTATTTGTGCCGACGACTGGCTGCCCCAGTAGAGAACCTGATCAAACTCACCAGAGGGCGACCCACACCTTCGACTGGGAAAAAGTTACTGAAGCGGTGTCAGGTTAAATTCCCACAGGGAGTGTGGACTGCACATGTCAGTCAGGGTGAACGTGCAAAGCAGGCAGAGAAACCCAACGCTGTGCCATAACCCCAACATACGAAGGGAGTGAGGCTCCCACTCTGCTGCAGTACATGCTGGTCCTCCTACCTGTCCCACAGCGAGGGCAGCTCCTCCTGCAGGTCCACATTGAGCTCGTCAAAGACCTTCTGTGCTTTCTGGAACTCCTCTTCCGCCTGAAAGACGACAGACACCACCCAGGGCTTGAAGCCTCACTGTAAAGCAGGGTGCCCTCTGCAGGGCTGTTAAGAAAAGTCTCATACTCATGCAGGAACACAGAGATGGAACACAGAGGGCGTTTATGAAAAACCAAGAACACAAAGATCATACTTGTGGTCTTTGCACGTCCGGTCTTGCTAACTTGCTTCCCAAGAATAAACTTGGGGTGAAATGAATCATGGGATTGGTCTCGTTCATGGTGAGGATGCAACTGATGTATTCTTGATATTTGGTGTGGGACAAGAATGATATCCGAGGATTTTTATCATGCTCGTACTTCTGTTCTTAGTATTTGAACTGGTCTTTGGCAATGGAAGATGACGTATAATGGGTACAGCAGAACACAAGTATGGTCACATATGTACCCTCAGAGATGCGCTCAGAGAGTGCCCCTCACCTTGGCCACCTTGCGCTCGTTCCTGATGGCCGATGCCTGTAGGGATTCTACGTAATGCCGTGCGCTGTCGTAATCTATCAGCTTCCTGCTTCTCTTCGCCACACGGTTCTGCAACATATCAACAGGTAGAGCGCCAGCATCAGCAGAACAGACAAAGACTGCATCACGGTTTCCATAGTGATCTAATTAGAGGTCCCTAACTGGGGGCCTCATCAATCCAGCAAAATGACCTGATGTTCAGTTACACTTCTGTCAGCATGAATCCAGCATTCGTAAATGACCAACAACTACAGAGATGGACCTATTCCCTCATTTAATATTTTATGCTACACTAATGCAGGCACATGAGAGGTGAGGCACAGGGAGGGTGTGGCTCTAAATAAGGCCAATGACAACGTACTTTGATGTCAGGGAATTGGGCGAGGTACGTGTCCAAGGTGATGAGCGACGAGTCCACCAGCTTCTGGTGGAAATCCTCCCAGAGTGCATCACAGTTCTACGAGGTGCAGAGAGCACAGCAGGAATTAGACATGTGGCCTCAGAGCATAGAGAAATCCTAAACGCATCACTGTGCAGGACTACAAAGAGCTGAACAATCCTCAACAGATGTGGCATGTGCTTCTCACATACAGTAAGAATCATGGAAACCGCCCCTACGGACGTGAAACGGCTGTAATGGCCATCCAGACATGGATCAAGACATGTTCTCGTATTAACATCAACTGGTAGAACCTCACTAGATGACACCAGTTACTACCAATGATAACTGTACTGGGAGTTTTCTGCCGTTCCTGCAGGTGTGAATTTCTAGTTCCCCACTCAAAAAGTTGATTCTGTGCAGATTCTGCTTGTGGCCAACAGGAGGCCCCCAAACCTCACAGGTCCCACACAAATGCCTGGTTTAAGTGGCAGTAAACACCACTGCAGAGGATGCGGCATTTCCAGCGCAACATGTTTTGCGACTGCTTCCATGCGGCACACCAATGAGACGAGGCTTCATATGGATTTTCACAAGGGCATTGTGGGTAATTTTAATGATTTTTTTTTTCCTCCTACAGAAGTGAAGTTCCTAGCCACTCAATTTGTCTCTGACTCAAGGCAACAGAGAGTCTCGATTCAATTCAATTCAATCATGTTGCTGTTTATACAACGGCATTAAACAAAATGCTAAGTGCCGAACGTGGGCGGATTTTCATCCAAAAGATGGAACCTAACACAGAGAGGAAGGCAAGGTAGCACAAACCAGAGCTGCTCTGGGGGTAATTTAGCACGAAACTTAGACGCTGATTAAGAACGCAGAAATCAAGCCAGGTTCACCCTGGGGGGTGGCAACAATAAAAATCATCATCCGGGGGGTACTTTTCGAGCCCCCTTTTTAGCAAAGGCCCATGCATTCAATTCTAAAATGGGTCACATCCCCCCCCAGGCGCTTTAGACAAACCTGTGCCCACCCAGCCCCAGCATTTCAAAGCTGGAGTGGGCCTGAATCAAGATATCACCTACTGTATATAACACATGTCACTGGATGTGGCGCATGAGAGCCCACATGGTCATCAGCTAATCAATCTGGCCAAGAGTTTTGATTCTGCCACAGTCTACAAAAGGTGACTCTTTAGTGATGAGATTTTCCACTAAATAAGTGACTGGTAGTGGACGGAAGAATCTGGATATGATGCTCACCTTCCCGATAGTCATGACATCATCCTTGCCGTGCCAGTCTGGCTCGTAGACCTCATGCAATGACTCTGTCAGGTTCATGGAGGCCTGCTGCATTCCTGCCAGAACCACACTGGGCATTAGCACATCTGCATCTTCCAGGAAATACCAAACGGCCTTTAACCATTAGTTGTTAGCGCACCTGTATCCTCCAGAAACACCCCGCAGCGATTAGCCATTAGCTGTTAGCACTTCTGAGTCCTTCAGAAACATCCCGAGGCCATTGTCCATTAGCATGTCTGCATCCTCCAGAAACATTTTATGGCTGTTAGCCATTAGCCCCTAGCACACTTGCGTCCTCTGGAAATACCTCACTGTCATTAGCCACTAGCCGTTAGCCTGTCTGTGTCCTTCTGAAACACCCCGAGGACGTTAACCAATAGCACATGCGTGTCCTTCTCGGTCAGTTCCGTGGTTTTCGGTTTAAGCGGCATTTCTAACTGCATGCCGAATACGAAGGAAAAATGCAGCTATAACTGAATGTTTGCTAAGACTGCAGCAACGCAGCCCCAAGGGCATCTGCATATTCACTGTGCCTTTGCACTGTGTCCATTCTCTAGCAGAAAGTGACCTCCAGTGATCCAGTGAGGCTGAAACACCATCACCAGGGCACCGCACTAATGCTGTCTCGCACAAAATAAAAGCTGTACATTTTAACATTAGGCTCTAAGCTGGTGTTTAGAATGCTGTGTCCATGATAATAAGGTTGTCAATTGAAGTCCCAAAGTTAACTGAGTGGTTACACTGTGGGGCCCCTGAGCAAGACCCCTAACCCCAATTGCTCCACAAATCGTATGTTGCTTTTTATGAAAGCTTCCCCTAAATAAGTAAATAATCCGAGCTGTATCCATGTTCTGATAAAACACATATCTATGTGTATACTGTCATATTTAAGGTCAGGCTGCCTGTCAGATCCCTGGGTAACAAAGATCGCCAGGTCTGGTGGAGGCCAATGATGTCACCTCAGAGCCAGCGGCCGCATACTGTGGTTACCTAGGCGCCGCGGGGGGGAGGGGAAGCTGAGTGGATGGGGGAGGGGCCAGATAGGCCATCTGTTAGCGCAGTCTGACAGCCAGTCACTCAGGGCCCTGTCCGGCTGCTTTGTATGCGGTCTGCGTGGGCGGGGGTACTGCTGAGCCAGGCCGCAGCCTTGGCAGCATCCCAGATCAGTGAGCGAGGCCACATTACAGAGGAAGGCAAACGGTGCAAAACACATCCCCTGGTCATGTGGCACCTGGTCACATCCCAAAGAAAGCCGTCAGAAATGGGAACTAAACAATATGTTGTCGTTGTCCGATGAAAACCACATATGTCCACTTTCTGACTATTGTGACTTTTTACTATAGATGGAACAGACCCATTCTCTCTGTCTACTGATAGCATTCGACATCTAGTTGACTAATGAAAAGATATTTTATGAAGTCATCTATCTAACTAGCATTTATGATTATACCAGTTACTGTAACATTTCCATTCATGAGGGTCATTTGTATGTATTACTTTACAGTGCTATTTTTAAGAAGTTATCGTCGATAGCTAGATAGCTAGCAAACTAATATCATTGTTAATTGTGAATGTAAAGCGAGGCTAGTTTGTATCTTGTTGACGCCAACATATTTGCCTTGCAAACACCAATTCACCAATTAAAGCATTCACTGACGGCTATGTAAAAACAGGTTTCTATTTGTGGTTCTAAACGTGTCTCATTACATTGTTTTAGATTTATTCTGTAAAGAAATTTCTGAGATTTTTCCAACATTCCTGAAATAATGGATTTTTTGGAGATACGTTTTTTCGTTGGACAGCAACAATATTTATGCTGAAGTCTCAGCTACAGAGTCACATGACAGGAAATGGACAAGTCACAGCCCTTGATATTACTGAATGTTATTATGAACCTGCAGAGGCAGACATTTCAGGTCCAGAAAGTAAAAATCCAAACCAGGATTTTGTTTCAACCAACCAGTTGAGCATAAAGAGTCACAGTCAGAGAGTACTCAACTGGTTGGTCGGAACAAAATTTCGGTCTGGATTTTTACTTTCTGGACCTGGAATGTCCGCCTCTGTGAACCTGCCCTGGATAATCCTTAAGGAATAGATAAATGGCAGTCAAAGCTGATCATTCTGTTTCTCTTAGATTCATGGCTGCCCTAAACGACCTTACTGGTCGCTTGTCAACAGCGCAGCCTTTCAAAGATCTGGACAGTTAAGGGACTCAGTTTAACCCAATTAGGAGTCCTGCTGACACGTTGTCGTGAGATGCAGCCAACATCTTTAAACCAAGCCACTTCAGAGAGGGTCTATGCACGACTACAGCTAGGATATGAACCAGAGAAGCCTTATCAGGTAAGCTAAGTGTGTTAGCGCAGCCCTATACCCGTGCGTGTGCGTGTACTTGTGCGTGTTTCACTCTGGCTGACCTTTCACTGCTGCCAGGTAAGCCTTCATTTCCCTCTGCAGTCGGAACCCCTCGGTCTGTGGGGAGAGAACGGTCGAAAGTTAGCAGATGTGGTGCAGACCACATCCAGCATCCAGAAGGACACGGGGATCCTCAGTGATATTTGCATTAGATTTTATTTAGAAAACAAATATTAAATTATCACGTTATAGGGTGCCTTCTCAGTGACGGCGTGCACAATGTCATAACCGTGAGACAGCCCTCATCTGAGTTGTGAGAACATCAACAAAGGAATCTGTGGCCAAATCTGTGTACGATTAACACACATCTCCAAAATGCTCAGGCGAACACTGAGAATATTACTCTAATGACTAATGTGTGCATTAATTCACATTACCAATGCTGCCTGCAAGATATTAACCATAAATTCATGCATATGTTTCTATATTTATATATGCAATGTGAGTCTGATCTTAAAATAAAATATCAAAAGTCCATTTCACATGAAAGCAGTGAACAATTTTTTATTTTGGTTCATTTTATAGAGCAGAAACATGCTTAAAATTCAGTTGTTTTAACCTGTTACGATGTATAACCAGCCAGTGGACAAAAGTTTACCAATTACCGTGACTAGTTATAGGTTTAATCCAGTCCTTTCTGCCTGTACCTCTATCATCCAATCACCCGGTCATGCTGCTGACCTGATATGTCAAACCAATTGTGGGACAGAATGATGAGGCTGTGAGGCATGTCAGGTGACCTTAAAACAATTTGGTTTGCAAGACGGAACAGTGGGGAGGCAGGGAAATGGCGGACGGGTTTCCCAGCTCCAGTTAGAAGGTTTTTATTGGAATATAGCAGCTCTTACTGTACAAGCTCACACGGGAAAACCCATGTAACAGATCCCGTCATCTACAGTATATACACATTAACACTGTCAGGTATACAACACACACCTTAGAACTGAGGGCTCTGGCTACACTTCTCACAAAAGTTTAACTCAAAAAGCAATGACATCACACCGATAGCTTAATGTTGCTCTGTGGCCAAATGGTTTGGCAGGAGTTTTGCACAATCCTCTTTGACACTCTGCTGTGGGGGAGAATCACAGACCCTGGCAAAGATTATTCCAGACCAGACTGCAGCCTGAATTACTGCGCCATCAAAGATGCTATTTGGGGTGTAAGGAAATGAAAGCATTAATAAGTGCATACCAAGAACAGAGCGGCGGGGGCATTTATCGTTTTAAGGTTTTTTTTGTTACTCCCCAGAGGATCTTGGCCTCAATCTTTATATGCGCCTGTTGTGGAGCTGGAAACACATTGATTACAGTAATGGCTGCAACGCTTGAAGGGAGGGGGGGGTTAACAGAGTGAAATCAGGATTGGTGCCAACAGCTGGGCTGCCGACACCCAGCACCCATTTCCTAATGATCACTGTTGTTGTGAACACCCCCTTGTCACTTAGCAGAAAACAGGAAGTGTCCAGCTTACCGGGAGGAAGTGATGTTGTATAGCTCTCTGCGTGTGGGGACTGAGCTTTAGCTCACGCCGTGGTTAACGGCACAGGGAGCTTCAGAGTGAGTCGGTACAAGGAAATCGTGTGTGAACCTCATTCTCATACCTCACTCTGCAGCTCACAGATCCTGCAGGGAGGACAAGGCAGGAGCAAGAACATCTCTCCCTTATCTATATCCCCACACATTCAGTGTAATCTTTGCTTATGGGAGTTTTACTTACACAAAAAAGATCTTGGTCAGATGTGAGACCAACCAATGAGATATTTCGGTCCCACCTCCTCTACGATCTTATTCGTTATGTCTCTAAGCCAATCATTTTTCATTTTGCCCTCAGAACATTTTTGAGTGTGATCATTTGGTTTTCACTCCTTTCTGACAGCAGACCTCTCTCTCTTTGACTTCACTGCTTAAAGCCCCTCCCCCAAACACACTGATGCTGGCGACGGGGGGTTAAACCAAAGCAGCCCCTGCTGCAGCCTCTGATAAGCTCTCATCTTTGCTCCCCACGCACCCCCCCCCCCCTGCTTCTAGCACTTTCTAATTCATGCAGCACACACAGCTCAGCATGGATGCTAAATATAGTAAAACCTGCTAATAAACGGCTCCAGCAAAGCCGTCCCTCTGCCGTGCTCACGTGCTTTACGTGTGACAATGCTCAAGCCAACTTCCCCCAGGTCCCGGCAGCTTAAAACACCCTCTTCTCCAGCTTGCCCCAGATCCCGGCAGCTTAAATCACCATCTGGTTACAGGTCCGTGGCCGGCCTCACCTCCTGCTTCTTGAAGTTGAGGACGCACTGCTCAAACTGTTCATCCTTCGTCTCGTCAGCCTTCCCCAGCTTCTGCAGCACCTGGGAGGAACAAGGGGAGCAGGTGGTGAAAAAAAAACAAAAGAAAAAGAACAGGCCTGGCTCCTGCTAAAATGCCGCTGACGTGTCACTTCCTGTGTCCTGTTCCTCTAAATCCAAGGAGTGGCACCAGTACCATACATTTACATTTACAAGAACTTCTGCAGGGCTCATCATTTCTTACATTTTCTTTATTGATCCATATAATAATCTACAAAGTGACTGCAGTTCTCTCCTATTCTAAAAAAAACAAGATATATTGGGTACTGAACAGTATTCCTTTCACTGAGTATGCTTCCTAATTGTATTTCGGTGTCTGCAGTTTACGAAAGAAATTTCAGTTCTGCATTCAGAAGGTAATTTATACAGAAACTTATTAAACCTGCACTTAACTTTAATCATTTGTTTTCCAGCAAATCAGTAAAAACACGACATGCTACATCCAGGTCCATAATGAATCTCCTCCTCAGACTAGCCTATCTATTAAGCATGATTGATTTGCTTTCCTGTGTAGATAAATCCTTATTCAAAGTTCATTTCTGTCTTTATAAATAGTTGTTCGAGACAAAAATGTTGTCCTTAAAAAGAAATGCATAATTATGTAATTTAAAAATCCTTCACTGCCGTAGCAAGAGGTCATTTTATTTACAGAAATTTATTTGTGGCTTTTTAACAGCAAAAGGTAGTGAATTAACCCAAATGATGATTAAATCCCAAACAGGAAACACAATCAGGATGATTAAACATGAAGATGAATAAATCAGTGACCTTTCATATTAAAAAATGGACTTTATAATCATTTCAACATAAATGACTGTATTTAAGTACCTATGGTAAAACTCCCATTTCACTTCATGAGTGATCTCTCTGGAAAAGTCACCAACCTAATAGACTCTGAGCTGTGGGATGATGGGCATGGAGGGGAAGTGGGGGAGAGGATGGAGAAGTTGGTGGAAGGTCAGGTCTGAAAAGGGGAGCATTTATTTACAGATTTACCTTTGTCCGTCGTTTTAACTGTTTGGAGTGCGGGGCAGCCATTCTCAAGGCGACAGAGGCAGTATTGCCCGCTTTTAAACCTACAAAACTGTAGCTATGACAAGCGCAGGACCCTCCTGAAGACCCAAGCAGATGAGAAACCTCTTCCCTTCGCAAAGCCACTGGGACCAGTGCAGCATCGCCGCTGGGATACTGGGTCCAAGCTAGCAGACCCGCGGTCACATGGACATGCGTCATGGGGTGATCGGAAGGGGTAAACCATGCTGTCGATTGGTTACCAGGACACGCGATCGATCGATCCAGAAGCAGCTCCATGGCAACAGCAGCTCTGCATGCTAGCAGAGACACGGGCGGGAATTAGTGAGAATAAGTGGGAATTACACCTCAAAGCTACCGGCTCTGATGCCCCTTAGTAGCCACACACACACGACTGCGACCTCACGCGCGCGACATGCTCCTGTTTGATTACGGCAGGCACTTTCCCATGCATGGCCTGCACTAACGTTTTTACTGACGCTCCCCTTGTTACAGTTGAGAGTCCAGCCACTGCTGTTAGGAAAAAAAACGCATGTCTGTGACTGTCACTGGGTGGTCAGCCAGGACGACAGGCAGTGACAGGGGATAACCAGCCCTGCCCGTGTGGGGTCGAGGTGTACCTGAGGCCGAAGCTGACCACACAGTCAGTGTGTGTGCTGACCACTTGGCCGGGGGTTTTGTATACGGTACCAGTCAAATGTCCGGGAACATCAACTGAGCATCATTTGTTTTGCAGAAAGATAAAGACCCTAAGGCCACCTCAAGGTTATGTAGTAAATATCTTGTGAACACGGAAAGAGATGGAGAGCTGTGACAGGTGACCTGGCCCCCACAATCCCCCGACCTAAACCCTACACAGCAGGTTTGGAATGAGCTGGATCCAAGACTAAGAGCGAGGTAAGCGACTTGTGACCAGGACTAGTGGAAACTCCTTCGGGACAGTTGGAGAGGAATTCCAGATGAATGCCAGAAGTCTGTAATGATGTTATTGAAGAAAAAAAAAGGGATTATTTCGAAGAGGATGAAATCTGAGCAAATTTTGAGATGTTAAGAACTTCTCTGGTTACAATATTTGATATGTATTATTTCATTCCCTCACAGCCTTTTACTATAAATTGAATAACATGGCTAAAAAGCAGACAAATGCATTGTTTTTAGGGTTTTGACTGGTACTGTATATTACATTATGGGGATCCAACATCCATGCAATGTATTGAAGACCTGATATGTTTTACCTTGTGGGGGACATTTTAAGTTTTTTCAAAACTCAGTTCTATACAAAAAAATCTGTGAATTAACTGAAAAAATAAAATAGCCATAATAAAATAGCAATTTATGGTTACTTGTGGTTAAGGTCCTCATAGTAAGGAACAGGGTTTTGGCCATAAAAATCAATGGAGTGTCTGTCCCTGTGTGTGTGTGTGTGTGTGTGTGTGTGTGTGTGTGCTGACCACATGGGCAGTGTGTGCGTGTGTGTGTGATTACACTGTCCACTCATAGACCTGACATGAAACTGGCAAATCTGGTTTCATAAACAACATGGTCTGGCCATCAAGTCAAGCAGTGCTGCTGGGTCTTTTTACAGTCCCAGACATGAGCGGTAATATAAAGCCGATTAAATATTCTTTTATGAGGAATAATGAGCTGTCTGCTTCGCTCCGTGGTTTAATAAACCGCACAGCAGCAGCGTAAGTGTGTGTGGGGTCCACACCACTCAATAACAGACAAACTGTTGGAACAGATCCGGCAGACGTCGGTGCTGTGGACGAGCCATGGAAAGAAAGGAGCTGAGAACATGCCGATTGGCCACGCTGGTTCAGTGTGGGCGGGGCGCCGCACTTCTGATGATGAACCGAATTAAGGTTGAGTGATACCGGAGTGACGAAACGACGCGTTCATCTCCACGACGTAAGCGGCTGGTATCGAGTCAGATAAGAACAAAGTGTCATTCTCTTTGATTTTCAAACGGGGCAATCAAAACATTTAGCTGGGTTTCACTGCCATAATAAGGTGAAATGGCAAATTCATAAATTAATATGAATGCATGAATAAATTAATGGTTATCCGTCTTACCCTGCGGTGAGTTTTTGAACTTTTTTTTTGCCTTGCGATCGTTTATAACTAATAATGAAACGCACGAATGGAGTCTGTGTGTCAGTGAGTGCATGGGTGTAAATTATCAAAACCATCCAATAGAAATCCCTGGACCCCATAAATGGGTGGAGACTTGACTTCAACCCCCCTCCTCCACAAAGTTATGCCCTTGAGTGTGTGTGGGGTGGGGTGGG
>JAODKE010000088.1:7607241-7618589 GCA_026779605.1 Mormyrus hasselquistii
TAGATAGATAGATAGATAGATAGATAGATAGATAGATAGATAGATAGATAGATAGATGATACTTTATTGGTGCACTGATACACACAGTGGGCATTGTTTACTATGTATTTTTGTGGACCCCTTAGCTTTAGCGCCCCCCTGTTGGCCATACAATGTCTCTACACTGGGGAGGGAGGACCCCAAGTGAGTGGACCTCCAGAAACAAACTTGTACCTGGATACAAACACAAAGGGTGTACTGGGTTTTGCAGAAGTGCAAAGAAAGTTCTATACAGTGAAGCAAAGCATCAGTGCTCAGATTGTCATTTTGGTGACAATCCTCTGGAATACCTTGTCCCCGTCCTGCTCAGGACTGTTTTAAAAAGGGACTTAACCCTCAGAGCTATTTGTCATTGGACGGCTTGGGGGGGGGCTAGAGATTTATCAGGCTCTATTCGGAGTTACTCCTAAATTGACCCTGTGGGGAGTTTTGCCTTCAGCGGAACCTTGGGAGCCGTAATGAGGATTGAAGATCTCAGAGGAGCGTCTCAGCGGTGGGTCCGTTCGCTGCCTGCTCCTCCATCCTCTCAGCAGCACCCCCCCCCCCAACCAGCTTAGTGTTGATTGGCTACCTTGATCATGTGGTGCAATGTTTAATATTTCAGGTGTTGGAGCGTTTAGGAGGCAGCCAGGTGAATACAAGAGCGTGTCGGGACACATAACTATACGTTGCTCAAGTTGCACTTTGCGAAATGTCAAGAATAAATAGAAGCACATATACGGTGAGAAATCGAGAGACACAAAAACTCCTTAAATGAGAGGTTGAGCCTCAGTTTCAACATAAGCTCTCAGTGTCTGCGAGTCATATCAAAGTATGTTGTGTGTTCCCTCACACTCTGTCCTTCATGCTCTTTTATTATTTATAAGGCTCTGTCATTGAGCGACGACCAGCACTAATACATGACACTCCGTCCTTCTATAGACTTGATTTCTCTTGAATTTGGGAATCGAGTGGTGGGTGAAGGTGGCACTGGTAGTCATCATTACGCGGCGTTTTGAAGCTGACCGACGCTTCTGAGGCTGCACCAGGATCGGAATCCTGGGCTTCAGAGATTCAGTGACAGGCAGCCCCCACCCCACATGCATCCCTTAACTCGCTTCCAGCCCCTCGGTTCGGATCCCGGCTGCCCCCCCGTCTCCAGCCCTGTCACCACCAGCCGCATCATGGGCCAGGCAGCAGGTGACAAGGACGTGAAAGACTAATGGCATCTCGGGAATTGGAGGGGGAATCCCTTTGGTAAAGGAGCACTCCTGACCTCAGGATTCTCCCGCATCCCTCGTCATGGCAACAAGGGTAGTGACGCGCTCCTGTCAATGATGCCACCCTGTTCTCCATGGTGAGCGGCCCAGAGATATCGATGGGAAATTAGACTACAGGAAACCTTGGAGGGCTTCAGTAGCTTAGGACCACAAGCGGCAGTGCCAACACCAGAAGAAATCTGACAGCCCAGATCCTCACTGGGGGGCAGCGGGGGGAGGGTTAGCAGGTAGGAATGATAGATTTGTTGACTGGGGGGGAGAAGGTTGGGTGGGCAACCAATCAATAGCTAAGGCTCCTGGGGGGCGTTGGGCTAATATGCTAATCATTTTTTAGCATCTTTGGGTGATTATTTTTGGGGCGTCACAGGCAGTCCCCCCCTTTCAGGGTGCTGAGACAGGTCTAAGACAAGATGGTGCTCTAGACTGTTGCCTGTGTTGCGATCTGACGTCGGCGAACATTGCATTTAATGTCCGGGCGCACTGGAAATCGCCGGATAATTTCCTGTGTTGGAGGGCTGATGTTTGCCGGTCTCTCTGCCATTGGAGGGTATTAACAGGGCATCTCAAATACATTTAGTGGGAAATATCCCATAAAATGAAATGGGATGTACGTATCAATGGGTTTTACAATGCGAGAGCCTGGCTTTTTATCTGAAACTCGCGTGAAGGACATTCGGCTGCCTCCGCGTCAGCGTCAGAGTCTGAGGCCTGAGAGTGTGCAGAGCGGCCAGATGAATCGATGCTCGTCTCCGCCTGATGACCATAATCATCCAGCGTGGAACTTATTTGCGCAAATGATTGGTCTGTTTCGTGTGATTAAGTCGTGCTTTTCGTCTCCCGCTTCATCTGACACAATGCGCACTTCGATCGAGCCAGAATACGTTTGTAAGAAATTCATTGTCATAATTTTTATTATTATTACAATTAAAGCTACTATTGCTCAGGACAGCAGCAGTAACTGTTAAAAGAAACTGCTTTTGGGAAACAGAGCATCAACATTTTGTTCGGCGTCTTAGGAGGCGTTGAGGACTCTAAAAACGCCGCTAATTGTAGATTTAATGTGTTTTCATTTCCTGTTACCAATATTGTCAAATCTAAACTGTTTACACATATTCCTGTTCAAGGTCAGCGCTGTTTGACACCTGTGCGTTTTTTTCTGCTCATTTTGTCTGTGTGTGTGTGTGTGGATTATATTTATGTTACATTGTTGGGATCGAAAAACTGAAAATGCCAAAAGACTTGTATTTTGTCTGGTTACTTATGGTTAAGGTCAGGGCTGGGTAGGGGTTAAGGCCGTCATGTTGGGATTAGAGTTTTGCCCATAGAAATGAATGGAGAGTGCTCAGAAAGATATAATTACAAACCTGTGTGTATCACCTCCCATCTCATTACTTGGTTCAGTTTCCGGCAGAGGTCAGGTAAACACACACCCAGTGACCACGTTAACTACCCAGAACCGCTTCAAGGACGAGTTGTCCGTCCGGAGAAGCCTTTCCGCACGCCGCTGTTGTCCTGAGCTGTCATTCTTGTGGCCTTTCCGATATCTCTAACGAGTCTGGCCATCTTCCTCTGACTTCTCTCATTAGCAAGAGGTTCTCGGGAACAGAACCGTCGCTGACTGGATGATTGTGGGGTGGGATTTATTCCAACAGAAAACTGTAAAGTAGTTTTGGCCAGACAGAAGACCGAGGGGAAGAGATGTGTTCCCTCCGTGTCTATCATGCCGTCTTGGGTTCTCCTTGAAGGACTGGTGACTTCTGGTCCAGCCAGAGCTCAGCTGCTTTGTAGGCGCTGACAGGCCGGGGGCCGCCTATCTGAGTGTCCGAGGCGGTCCGAGAGAGAGACCTCGTGGACGTCTGAGCCCTGGGAGGCGCCAAATGAGGCCTCACAGCTACAGGCCATGCCAAAGGTCCTCGCTCCAGTAGCCGTCTCCTGAAATAGCCGGCACAGAGGCGGAATATTTTTAGACTTGGCGCTTGGAGTGGAGGAATGATTGATTTTTTTTTTGTTTTTTTTTTCTTCTCTGTAGCCCACAGTTATGCATCCTTTGGAAAATGCCCGACATTAGCTGTATCGCTTCAGCGTTTCCCTGATCATATGTGACAGACGCTCCTCACTTTTTGGCCGGGGTTCAGGGTTCGCAGACTGTGAGTGATTTGCGTCCTGCCGGCATGACGGTCTGTTTACCCACCTGTCCATTTCCTCCTAAATCCCCAGTGAACTGTTTATTCTCTAATTCTCACGATCAACAAAGGCTGTTCTCAGTCCTAATATTATCTGTATATTTGATGGACGAAATCTGCGTATTATAAATGATGGTTTCAGATTTATTTCAGGCTTCCTGTAAAAGCTGTCGGTAATCTTAAGTTCCTCGATATGATTGCTTATTAAAAGTTCCCTTTAATATTCTCTGTAACTCGTGTGATTGGTCCAAAAAACCCCGTCCTGTGACAAGCGGAGAAGTGGCACCCTCCGACCCCGGGCCTCCGCCTCCATCTCCAGAGCCTCTGGAGGAAAAGCGATTATTGGCAATAATGTGAGCAGGTCTGCAGTTACTGTCGGAGACGTGAGCAGGGCTTTTAGAGTCAGGAGGGAGACCCGGGTAAACTGATTAGGAAACACACAATATACAGACTCACGTCTGAATCAGTTAAATGTTCTTCGGCCCTCCCCAGCACACATCAACTTTCTGTCGGGTAATTTAGTAAGTTATATGGGTCCTGGGCCACGGGGGCGTCGTAAATATGTTACGTTTGATAAATTACACAATATTATTAAAACTGAGCCTGGGATTTGGGGTGAAGGTGTGGCTGTCAATGCAATAAAAAACAGGAAATATTGGGGGTGTTCTCCTTTTATAAAAATATTTGCGGGAGGGGAGGGGGGGGCACCATGAACCAGGAGGGGAATCTGGAATCTGTGCAGAAGCTGGGCCTGTTTGCTAGAGGAGGGGTCACTGTGTGACACTAGACCTGGATAGCTTATGACGGTGCTGTACACCCCATTAAATATGCCCTAGAGACAAGTCCCTCCATCACCCGAAGGAGACGCTCCTGCTAGCAGCTAGCTGTGTGCTAACGGAAATTGAAGCATTTTTTAGCCTGCAGCTGCCCCAGTTTAATATGCTGTTGCGATTTTGGTAAATAAACTGTAATTAGGTTTCATTTGCTATGAGCTGGCCCTGTGCTACCAGCTAGCAGTGCGCTGCGTAATTACAGGTAACGTTTAAACTGTGTGTATTTTGCTGTCAATGAGCAGATTTACCTCAACATCCCCCCCCCCTCGGCAGTAACTTTGACTTTAATGTTACTGGCAGTCCCTGGGACCTGCAAACTGAGCTGCGTCCTGAATGACATCTCCTGCCTCGTGCTGGGATCCCGCCTCTGTTTCACGCCGTAGTTTCCGTCTAAGTGGCCCTCCAGCTTCGCACAGTGACGTGACTTAAGCTCGGCCTCTCCGTGCCGCACTAATCCGTCGGCCGTCACAGCTACTGTTTGCAGCTCTGTGCGTAACGAACATGGCACAGGGTGTTTGGCACCGTTTTATATGTCTAGTGGGAGTGAATGTTCCTACTATGGGTGTGATGTGAAGTGAAAGTATGAAAGTACATGTGAGGGGGGAGGGTTAGGGTTTATCTGTGTCTGGGCTGTGTTCGGTGATGCAGAGCATGAGTTATAAAAGACAAGACTGCATGCCGTCTCGATTCCGTACGATTACATCTGTACGTGATAACATGTGAGCTTCACACGAAGGCCAGCCTGCTAGCACTTTAGAGTTTGTCAATCAGCCAATGTGCCTTTAACCTGCTTTGCAGAAAGACATTGATAAGGTGCCCATATGACCTCTGACATCTGCATACGGACCTGCTGAAGTCATTAGAGGTCAGGAAAGAACTATAGAAAAAAACCCAGGGCTCATTCTGATTGGTGGAACCCTATACTGTCATACTGTAGCTGGACAAATAGGATATTCTGGATGTTTTTATGTGTTTAATAAGCCTACAGGTTTTATATAAGGCATGTCGAATGCCTAAAACAGAAGTTACATATTCCGTTATTGGTAAAATTTTACACCATGGCCAGAAAAAAAGAACATTCAGTAAGAGCCTGGAGTGGCAGAGTCTTCCGGAATTGATATTATTAGCGATGTCATAATCCACTTTTTTGGTACGCCAAACTGATCCATTCGGTATTTATATCTGCCAGTTCTGATCCAATCTTTTAATAAACATTTAAATACACATACAGTAGGTGTAGGTGCATTGCTTCGTCTGAGGCGTTGCAAACATTGCAGGTAGCTGATAGGCTACTTTGAGTTTCCAAATTAAACAATTTCCGTATACCTGTCATGTCAATAGTTGGTGCATTCATGCTCTGCGCCTCAGGGTTACTGCAGTATATGACAGAATCTTACAATTTGCGCGACTGACATAAATAAGGTGGATGTGGGAAATGTTAAATAGATCTTTGGATAGCGCTATGGTAGCCAATACCGATCAATTAAAAAATACCTGGATCGGCCCCAATTCCAATCTTTGATACTGGCTAGGGGACATCACTGGAAATTATGTCGATATTTGTTTGCTGGTTCGACATATATTGTATATATTATATTTTTGTTCATGGGCAGCTCAGAAAAACAAGGGTTGTAACAGCCAAACATATTTGTCGCGTGCCGATCTGTTACATCATTTTCGGTTAGGAACTTGCGATGAAACGAATGAACGCATTTCTTGACACGAGTGAAACCTAAATTCACAAGTTGTCGTTCGACATGATGCTATTTCTGGCTGTGAGTTGGTTATGGCTGGTGTCAAAGACCCTGCCATGTTACTTAAATAGGTAGTTGAGTATCATTTTCATTTCTCAAGAAATTAAACCAACATCGGAGAGAGTAGCTGATAAGATCAAGGCTGACTGTGGCTCTGTGACACCAAACTGAGATATGTCACTGGAAACACATCCAACATGCTAACTCATTTGAGACGACGTCATCCGAATGTATGTATGACCGGAGGAAGTCAGAAGCAGCAAGTTATTCTTCCAGCATCTAAGGTGCCGTTTTAATGATTTCACAACAATTTTTGTTTCCCAGGCTGTATCGGAATTGCACTGAACCATGAACCCAAACAGTTAGCTTTGCTCATGTTATCCCAGCAGCTTGGGAACAGGGGATCCAGATGTGGGGCAACCAAGAATCCTAAACGAGAATCTAAGTCACTTGACGGAAGGCACAAAAGCTTGTCTGTCCTGGGAAGTGAAGGGAGAGGCAGGTGTTTGTGCAGACGCGGGGAGATCGGAACAAGCACAAACACTCAGAAGGCGACTGGACGCACTCACTAAGCTGGAGATCAGGATTAACAAACTCACTGAGCTGGAGATCAGGATTAACAAACTCACTGAGCTGGAGATCCGGATTAACAAACTCACTGAACTGGAGATCAGGATTAACAAACTCACTGAGCTGGAGATCAGGATTAACAAACTCACTGAGCTGGATATCAGGATTAACAAACTCACTGAGCTGGAGATCCGGATTAACAAACTCACTGAGCTGGAGGTCAGGATTAACACACTCACCAATCCAGGCACGAGTGAATTTGACAATCAGTTAGAAGTAGGGCAGCGTAACGCTCAGTGACTGGACAAAGGTCTGCGATTGTTCACGCTGAGGAAACCGGCTGGAGCTGTTAAGTAGGCTATACCATCAAGGAAAACCAGAAAGGTTTGATACGCAGCTGAAGTCCATATTCTGGACTGGGAGAGCGTGATGAGGGGGCGTGGCTGCAGTGCAGGCCTGTGTTTTGACCTCACCCATGTCTAGTTGTCTGTTAACTTCACAGAATCCTGCCCAAACTTTGCGCTTCAATTGAGACGGTGCTGGAAATGTGTCTTCACACACTTTCTCATTCCTGCTCTCTCTCCTCATCATTCTTAGGCACCCGGGCCGCGTCGCCAAGACCCGACCCGAGCACCAGCCCTTCGGAGCAGAAACGGCCTGGCCAGACCTACCCTGGCCTTCCCGCTGGGGCACAGGTAGTCACCCAAATGCCAAACATCTCTCTTAGGGGGCTCCCTGCACTGCATAATGTGTGTTTAATGAGCTATGAACGCAGGATGAGGGAAAGCGGACCAGAGTACTAACAGATGAACTACAAAATGAACTCACTGTTTATCATATCATACTCTTTCTCCTATGAGAGAGATGAAACGTGTCTTTAGAGGATGGCCATTAAATATCAACCACCCTCACTGTGAACTGAGTTCAGTGGTCTAACCACACATTGCTTTAGACTGAATTGCTCAGACCGCTGTTCTTTGCCTTGCTGTTTTATACTCCTTTGTGTAAAGAGTATTACCTCCCCTGCTAATTCATACTCTGGTCCTCCATGAAAACCCCCCAATCGCTGTCAGACGTTGAATATACGGTTGCTTGTTTGAGTCCCTTTTTCATTTCACCTGTGTCCAGAACATTCCGTAGATCCCGTACACTTCACCTTACTGCTGATTAATCAATGTAAAGACGCTTACACATAAGAAGCATAGCGACTGTTAGGTGTCTGCCTTGTCCACAAACCCTTTAGAGATATATTATCAAGAGAAATAGAATTCAGAATAGGCCACTGTCAGAATGCTATATTATCACTGTGATTATGGCGAATCATGCATCTCTATTCACCATTTCCCTTGGTGTGATGGTGTGACATGATGCAAGGATGATCCAGAGTACAGCCTAAAATCAAACGGGAAGTTTATTTTATACAGAACTCAGATGTACATCATACAAACTGGACCACTAAGGGTCAAAACAAAGGCAGGTAGGTTAGAAAAGGATAAACTAAGACTGGAACTAGACACAAGGAAAGACAGGGGAGAATTTGTGTAAAAAACATCTACCACAATCACAGCAAGACTGGCAGGTAATCTATACATTGACCAACAAAGAATGCAGGCATATATGTACATAGGTATCCAGCGCTAAACAAGAAACAGGCGTGGGCCATTAAACACTAAGAGCTCCAACACTAGGAATGGGATGGCCAGTGACACCTGCTGGCCAAACAGAGAAACGACAAACAGGACAGGGCAGGAACTGATCCATACAGTATGGTTCTAGAATAGTGGGGCATCAGGGTCGGTCCTCTGCCGAACCCTTGTCTTCTACAATTGGTGGCCAGTAGATCTTCTAGTGAGTAATCAGGATGACAGCTTGTGTCAGTTTCTGCTCTGGTTGACAACTCACTGCTCGAGGAGGTGGCGGTTATTCACCTGCATGCTGATTCTCCTTCATATTCCTCAAGCTTTTTGAAGTGTGAACATGTGACGCTTATGCTAATTGGTCCTTCAAACAAAATTACATCAGAACCACTCTTCCTACCCCTTTCTTAGCGACGCTAATGTGCTGTGTGAAATGCAGACCAGTAAATTAAAAACACAGCTAAATCTGTTTATCTAAAGAACAAAAAAAAAATAAACTGACAAAAAAAATCTTTAGATGTGTTTTTAAACACGCTAGGTGGCATACACCAATCTGCCTGGTGGCACACCTGTGTTTTGCTGAATACAGCCACCCCAAGGGATATTGGTGTCTATTTTCCTTTGAAGCTTGAATCTGTGTGACGTTCAGGAAGAATCACCCAGAGATCTCAGACTTGAGGAGCCGTGTTTTTTTTTTCATGTCTGTTATGGGATTCCAACTAAAGCAAAAGTTTCCGATGGCAGCTGAAGACGCCTTTCAGCAAAGCCTTCCCTGTTTTTTTTTTTTTTTATTTCATTCTCCAGGGAAACAAAACATCGGTGTTTGTGTTCATGCCTGGCATCTTATTCATTGTGTGCGTATGCAACTCATAGTCCACCACTGCTAACAATAGTACCGTAGATACACTATACTTTTGTTATCGTCACATTGATTGTGACTCAACACACTGTGCTTGTGTTCAGTTTATATTGACGGTGCTTCTCAGCTTCTATCGACTCCAGATTGAAGACCACAACCTCTTTTCTGGAACCAAGCTTCTCCCTTCTCTCGTTAACAATGGCCTCTTTCTTATAGCACCTGCTGGCGGTCCAGCAGCTGGCATCAGCCGTGTCCAGCATGATGCCCACGGGCATAACAGGCCTCAACCAGCCCATCCTCATCCCCTTCAACATGCCAGGTCAACTGGGTGGCCAGCAGGGTCTGGTACTCACCATGCCCAATGCCAACCTTAGCAACATCCAGGGTCTGATGGCAGCGGCGGCCAATGGTATCATCACCCTGCCTCTGCAAAACCTTCAAGGTAAGACAACATGGACGGCTCCACCTGGTGGTTGGATGATTTATTCTCGAAATGTTACTCAACCGAGACTGGCTTTTGGAGAACCTTAGGGAGCAAAGTATTCATGTCGAAAAAAACCTTGACTTGCTTTTTTGCATAATTTTCACGTCTGTGCCAGGATGACTGTGCGGCAGCTAACAAGTGACATGTGACATTTAAAAACATGTGAGGGGAAAACGTAGTGGGTTTGAAGGGTGAACTTTGGTAGCGTTCCAGTAAAAATGCGTGATAGGCCAAAAGTCATGTGACATGCCATGGATTTCAAAGAAATGTGGTGTCAGCAGAGGCTGTGATTGTGTGGTGTGGACACAATGACCCCCAACTACAGTGCCCAGCATTGGACAAGCCGACATGGACAGAAGTGGATTGTATAGGCAATAAAGAGGCTGACGGTAGTTTCAATGGGGTTGTATGTTGATACTAAAGGGTGTTTATTGAAACTAATTTTCTCTGTGCTGTGACGCCCAGGGTCCTATTGCTTAGGGTTAATGTGTTAAGGATTCTCGCTGCGTTCACTCCTCTCCGATGAAGGAGCCTCATTTTACTGGTCACTGTCTATTTAATGCTCCCTTTTAATGCTTAAATGTTCCCTTTTGATCACAGCTGTAAATGGTTTTCAGTTTAATCATTAAAATATTGTCTCGTTTGTGCCATTAGCCTGAGTGAGGATGAGGGGTGTCAGGCATGAATCTTGGATGAAGGTGGTGGGGGGGGGGACAGATAAACTACCACTGAGAGTTCAATGGGTGGGGAAGATCTTCATTTGTTTGGATTGAGGAGATCTTCATGAGGGTGGAGATCTTCATGGGTTGGGGAGATCTTCATTGGTTGGGGGAGAAAATTGTGCGTTTGGGAAACCTTCATGGATTGAGGAGATCTTCACAAATGTGGAGATCTTCATGGGTTGTGGAGAGCTTCAATGGTTGGGGAGATCTTCATTGGTTGGGGGAGACAATTGTGTGTTTGGGAGATCGTGGATTGAGGAGATCTATATGGGTGTTTCACATGTAGGCTGAGGCACCCTTAAGAGGGAAGGGAAAGGTCCCTTTGAGACATCTGCAATTCCTGCCCTGCATGCTCCTTCAGTACACCTGTGAGGACCCAGCCCCCTCGCAAGAGCTGTGATTTTCATGTCATGTATATACGCACAGTGTCTTTTCTTATTAAAAACCCTAGGTGAGTAATGGACATTGATTTTGTCTATTCCTCCTGCAACATTTTGTGTTGTGTCTGAGGCTTATTCTGGGATCAGCATATACCAGCTAAAAACTGTGTGAGCTCTAGATACCCTGGCTGACACGTACCAGTGGATATGATGATAGTACTGGGATATAGTCACATCTTAGTATGACTTCACCAGACATATATCATGTTGGGTTTTTGCACTCTCTGAAGGATCTGTCAGTGAAAAATACCTTCACCAAATGTGGTTGGCTGTGTTCTGCTGCAGAACATGTGACCGGGGCAAGGAAGATAAAGGAGAGTTTCTGTGAGTGGGAGCAGAAAGGAGAAGATGAAGGTGGACAGAGGAGAGTGACAGAGTAAGGAGTGGATGCAGGTCTCGAGACGACAGAGGTGTGAGACATAGTCAGGATTGAATGAAGGTCTGGAGAAGACAGAGGGGTGAAGCAGAGTCAGGAGTGGATGACGGTCTCAAGAGGAAGAAGGAGTGAGACAGTCAGGAGTGGATGACGGTCTCGAGAGGAAGAAGGAGTGAGACAGTCAGGAGTGGA
>JAODKE010000088.1:7628275-7653236 GCA_026779605.1 Mormyrus hasselquistii
GGCCAGTGCTGTCAGCTTGTAAGATAACTGAAGTGGAGACTTCACTGCTGCATTTTGCTGTTTCTGGTTATATATATATATATATATATACACACAAATAACCACAGTGTATAATGTGTATTAGGGTATCTCAGCTATGTTCAGATGCACACGGTGCCGTCTGCTGGTCATCTCTGCCTGATTCTGTTGCTGTCAGCACCTCCCCCATTACCTTTTTACGACTGTGTACTGCCCCCATACCATCACCGTAATATAGTTTTTTTGCTATTTAACGATGCTTGAAAGTTAATTTAAGCTTGAACTTTCACTTTCATCAGAACAGGACTCGCGCGTCTTGCTTGCTGATGTTCCTGCAGCCAAGAAATACAAAGCTTAAAACAAATAATAATCATTATTTATCTCATTTCATCCAGGTGGACACCGAGTCTTTCATTGGCCCTTAGCTGAAATGAGGTCATTCCAGCTATGGCCCCTAGGAGGTGTCATTGAGCAGTAGGGCAAAGGCGTCCATGTTGAGGGTGATGAAAATCCTTCAGTTATCTGCTGCTCCCCCCCGATGACAGGAGAAACAGTGACCTTGGGTAATCCTTTAATGTAGCTTCAGGATTCTGTTCTTGTACGATCATTTTTATAATTAAAGCAGGGTGTTACATCACACTGGCCTGTGGGACACTGAGGCACAGCATAAGAAAACTGCTTAGTCAAATGGTCTGACTCACATCACACATGACACAACCACAGCGGCACACAACAAGGGGGCCATTATACTGGTTAATCATCCGGCCAGGATGGGCGGTGAAATGCCAATGATCAAATGGTTACTGGGGTTAGAAATAAATATGCCATAAAACAAGACAAAACAAATCCGCCCTAAATAAGAACTGTTAGTGTGTAGGTTTAACACCCTGATCGGCTACCTGCACCTCTGCCCAGATACTGGAGCTTGTCCTGTGAGTAGCTGTGCAGGCGGCTCGTCCAAATAAGGAGTTATCACTGACTAGTGCTGCTGAGGATCTGCCCTTTCCGTGTCGCCGTGGCTGGCTGACGCCCCGAAACCGGAGTACTGACGGTGTCGCGGCCACGTGCTCCGTGGTTTCACTTTCACGTATCATCCGGCCGCCATACCCTGTCCCCGCATCTCATTCTTACCCATAATGTAATCGGTAAAGGGCTTAGAGAGATATCATAGCCAGAAATGCAAATGTGCTCATCAGGAGGACCTGGAGATATATTTAGATGAATGGCCTGTAACGGACATTCAGATTGGAACTAACAGGGCGGGGAAGTGTGAGTTAGTGACTGAAGGGAGCATCGTGATGCTATTAAGCCACTCCTCCTGCGATCAGCTGTGATATGATTGGTGCTGGTACAGGCTTGTTTAGGTCGGAAGTAGAGAAAGTACAGACAGGAGATCTGGGTTCGGCAGGATTCCTGTGTGGCCACGTCCCCTGTGGTTCCTTAACAGACTCGTATGTTAATTGTAACCTGTAGAGGTCAATTCTCTCTCTTTCTTTTATTGATTAGTCTAGAGCAGGAGTCATCATCATGGTGCCCACGGGCACCAGGATGCCCCCAAGGACCACGTGAGTCGCCCGCGGACCTGTTCTAAAAATAGCACAACTCACCAGTGAGCAGCGTGTAAGATTGTCATTTTTATCCTGTTGCTATTCTTCTTTAATCACATTTGTATTTATATAGATTTGAAAATGACAATATCTTAAAAAAAGCATTTAAAACATGCTAATTATATATGAAGTTTAGATACGTTTAGGTGAACTCTGTTCTATTCTAGCTGGAAGGTCAGTAATGTGTGCCTGACAAAACTCGTGGTGAGTAAGCTAGCTGGCACAGCGAAGGCGGGTAGCTGAATGCGGTTTCTTATCCCAAAAACATGGCAGAGAAAAGAAAGAAAATTGATCATTTTCACGGTGAATGGGAGGATGAGTTTCTTTTTTACTACTGTGAAAGTGTCTCATTTGCGGGGCGACTGCGGCGACGACAAAGCGGCACAATGTGGACAGACCCTTCGCTACGTGTCACAAAAGCTACCACGCTAACTACCCGCCAGGCAGTGCGCTACGGGCAGCAAAAGCCCGAGAGTTAGAGGCAGCTTTGGGCAACAGTCTTTCTTCACAAGACCGGCAAAACACTCTCAGAAAGCAACTGAGGCCTCATTTGCAGCTACACAAGGCAGTATTTTCAGATGGGGACATTTTCAAAGAAGCAATGATGCTAATTGCTAACACTGTACTTAAAGACGAGGAAAATGGAACTGATCTAATCTCCTCTCTCTCCAATGTCCAACTGGGGGCATCTACGATGGCTAGACGGGTGTCGGCTATGTCTGGGTTTGTCGGTGGTTAGTGAAAATGGGACATGGTGATTTCCTATGAAATGTTCATTAAAATTTAAACAATCGCTGAAATTAATATAAAGTGTTGAATATTGAAATTATCTGTTTCCCGCCTTGTTAAGTCATTGTTGATAAAATCATAAACGTGATCAGTGTCTTCACATAGATGAGTATGATTAATCATTAATAATAATATATAACTAAAGGTAAACTGAGCAAATTTACTTATTTACCGTAAGAAGAGTTTATTAAACTGGCAGCCCTTCCTATGGCTCAGTACCCGTGCAGAAGCTCTCAGTTTCAAAAAGGTTGGTGACCCCTGGTTTAGAGTGACCTCTATGACGCTATGAAACTCACATCTGTCTCCACTCTGGCAGCCCCAGGCCGCCTCAGCTCACCGCTCCAACACCTCCAGCACCGGCACCGGCAGCAGAAAGAGCGGGATGTGGAACCGGCTCACCAGCAGGACAAGGGCCCGGTTCGTCCCCGTCCCCAGACCCAGCAGCAGAAGAAGCCTGACGCGATGCCGACTCGCTCCTGTCACCAGAACCAGCATAACACGGTACCGGGTCGCTCCATTCGCCAGAACCATCAGCAGGCCCCCGACGGTCATCAGTCGCCATCCCCACATGGACCGGTCCGGTCCCCCAAGCTTTGCCTGGGCTCCAGCTCCCCGCCTCGCAAGCAGAACCAGCCTTCGGTCCAGAGACAGCTGTCGCCCCCCACCCCAGCCACACCCCGCCAGGTAAGCAGACCGAGGTGGATGGGGGCATTGATGAGCGACAATTCAAACAACTCATTCACTGACCAATAGTGAAACCTGGCCTGTTTCTCCTTTACGTGTCCAAGACCTCTGACATATGATCACATGTACATGGAATCACTGATTATGCTGTTCCAGTTGCCATGGACGAGAATGCCAGTCGGCAATAATGGAATGGTGTGGAGATCTTTGCAATAATACCCGAGGCTGCCCACAAGCCCGGTATACCTTAAGGTCGGCTTCAGATCAGACTCTAGGATGTGGAATAATTCAGTAATTGAAAACCATGGGTCTGTTCTGGGTGAAAGCAGCTGGGGGGGGGCTTTCTAGAGACTCTGGGGACCTCTGGGCAAAAAAAACAAAAGCCCCCCAAAGTCACCCTCCCTGACATCGTAAAACCTGCTGCCATTATTATAGCATAAAGTCTAATGATATCAATACAGAGAACTTAATCAAACAAGTCCTTCATTTTCACTTTAAAAAAAAAATTAAAAAAATTGCAGCGACAAATTTGTCGCTGCAAAGTACTCTGCAACCGGCCGCCCTCGGGGACCCCCTCCCAGCTCAGGACCCCCGGCCTCTCCCGTCGCTACGCCCCTGTCTGGTGTGGGTGGCATCGATTTGAATTCATTCCTATCATCGCGCACAGCTTAATGCCTTCCGGAATAAAAGTATGATCTTCTCAGCCTCTGTACCACTTCTACCTTGAGCTCTATGTGTGTCCGCCTCGCCCGCACCCCCATCTGCCCGGCCCCATGCCGGCTGTCTGGCCTCCTGTCTGATGTCCGTTTCCCTCCATATCCCCGGTTCTGGTTCTGGAGGAGCTGCCCCGGGATGTCTGCTCGGGTCCATTCGTCAGTGTCAGCCGCTAATTGGGTTGCGCGGCCCTGCTCCTGATGCCCGCGATGAGATTATCCATTTGTTATTCCTGCACCTCTCCCTCTCTCCGCCTTGTCAAAAGGCTGGAACGTTTCCAGAGGACAAATAGTGTCCGGCTTAATAGCCCCCTGAGTCCTGGTGTGTTGGGGACGGGGGGGGGAGCATAACCAGGAACATGGCCTCTTTTTGAATGATTGATCCCCCTCGCCCCACCCCTACCCTCGCTCAATGCCGTACCCCGCCATTCGCTGCCTGGAGAATGCCGTACCCCGCCATTCGCTGCCTGGAGAATGCCGTACCCCGCCATTCGCTGCCTGGAGAATGCCGTACCCCGCCATTAGACACTCGAGTGCGATCTGCAGTTAAATTTCTGAAGCCCACATCCCCCTGGATCTCACGGAACTATCCTGTCGCATTTCCTGCACTAATTTTAGGCATTTTGACGGTTTTGTTTACAGAAGGACCAGCACGCCGCAAGATTCACACAAAGGTTTGCTCGATATCGATCTGTTGGCTCACAATGGAGGACTGTAATGTAACTTAACTATGAGACTGTGCCGAAATCTACTTCTCCTTCTATTCTACTTGCAAGTTCTACATTGTCTTACTGCTGCACTGATTGGTCTGACAGATCACAAGTGACACCACCCCACAGACATATACGAAGACGGCTTGCTCTAGATAGGAAGGCGGAGATAAACAGATAAACTTGACAGAGGAGTTTCACAGTGCAGTATTATGAGGGCTCCTAAGGTTCAAGGGACGTCCCTTGTCAGCATTTTTATGGGGTTTTAATTTGTTCTTCCGAGGGGATACAAGACTCATAGTAAATGCCTCAGTGACAGTTGTAGTTAGCAGATAAGATGAACAGGTGCAGGATAAGTTGTGGTGCTAATTTGCCTTTAGGCTCCTCATGTCACCGAGTTCCCACTTCTTTTTTAATTTACCCTGTCTGCTAAATCACTTGGGCAAACTAATTCACTTCCTGTGGGGATCCATTTAAAATGTCTCCGACCCCCAGATGAGTCGCTCCTCATCCAGAAGCAAAGAACCAGCGATGGTGTCACAGCGCCGCCCTGGTGGACGCTGGCATTTACCCTATCAGGGTATAATGCGGTCACTTAGATGCCATGTTGTGCCCAACCTGTTCCTTCTCCTGTCCCTTATCACGGGAGAGCGCTGTCACCTGCCTGTCCTCTACCGAAAGGGCTGGCGAGGAGATTAGCGAATTAGCCTAAGTGTTTAATGGCTGACCGGCGAGCCCGTGTCAGGAGGATCCTCGGAGCGGTGATTGATGAGTGCTGTGTCTCTCCATGGCTGCCGAGCCCGTCACTCCGGAATTTATCTTAATTAGATCGGAAAGACCTGCCACGACAGCGAGGCTCAGGCGATTAAAATGAAAAACAGGAGGAATTACCGGCCAGATTAATCATAATGTCAGACTACAGCTGTAGTGGCGCTGTAATTTGCCACTCCAGTGAGTTATGTCAGCCAGAGCGGCGGTGGGGATGGGGAGAGCCGGTGGCAGCCTCGTGGACAGCGCTCGCGGGGGTCAGCTGACAGGAAGTGAGGTCGTAGGGCAGCGTGACCCTGCTGGTGGATGTCAGCATGTCCGCAGACCAGGCGAAGGGTGGCACTGCCATCCGAATTGTCCTCTATCCCCAGCACCATTGTGTGATTACGCTATGAACTGCACCTCCTTTGCGCTGCCGTAGCTCCTGCGGTTCAGCGGCTTTGCCTCCATCCAGGTACGCCCTCATCCCGCAGTCCTGTGGCCCGGCGGAGCCCCGTCAGGGTCCTCGGTGCTGAAGTTGTAGCAGATCTTACATGCCATCTCTGTCACCCTCGAGCGTCTTCAGGCACCTTTGTCTACCTGCATCAGAAATCCTGATACGCCCGCCTTGGTCTTCTGGTCTTTGCGTGATACTACATGAGATTAGCCGCAGTTACGTCTCAGCATACCTTTGAAATGCTGGGCAGGCCACAGGATTGTCTAAGAGGGTCAGGGGGTGGGCCGAGCTTATTACGGGGGAGGTGGCGGAAAGGTCGGTGCTTTACGTGACCTCTGTACCGTATGACACACACAAGCCCCGCCGTTGTCCCCCCAGAGGAATCCTGTCGGCAACCAGGCCATAACGGCAGCAGCCTTGGGGCCCGTTGGAAGTCCGTCAGCTTTTGGGACCCCGGGATCCAGCCTGCAGGGGATCAGCGGGCAGCTGGTCACCAACGCACAGGGACAGGTAGGGGGGGGTCATCAGATATAGAGACTCAGGAGCTCATTATCTCTGACTTCTGCTTCTCACTCATCGTGTCTGTGTGTGATTCTTTCTTTATAATTGTGTTTTTCCTAAAATGCCGCGTGTCCCTTCAAGCTTGTGGCTAAGGCTTGAGCAAGGCTTAAGGTTGGGGCTAGAGGTTAGTGTTAGGGTTAGGGTCTAGGGTGTTAGGTGTTAGGATTAAGGGCTAGAGTGTGAGGTAGGGTTAGGCTCCTGGTATCTTGGTGTTTGAAGCCAAGGCTGGACAGATGTCTGATTATGCAGGAACACCCCCTCTTTTAGGTCTCAGGAATGGGGGGGGGGGGTTTGATGGGACAGCAGGTCTATCAGCTGCAGGCAAAGACGTCACAGTGGGTCACGGCAGCCACACCAGAGGCAGCGAGAGACAGACTCTAAGCGGGATCGACCTGCTTCCCTTCGAAAACCGGCCTCCCCCCCCCTCCCCACACGCACACCCCCAGTGTGAGAGCGATACACAGAAAAGGGACGGTGACCCAGATATGACAGGTGGCACTGTGGGGGTAGAGGCCTCCGAAATGGGGCTGATAGCATTTGCCAGCTTCAAGGGCCCCCCAGGTATGAATAAGTAATGAAGGAGAATTAAAGTGCTGACAGGCACATTATTAGACAGCCTCTTCCTGGGGCTTGTTAATGAATAACAGGTGCACTGGTCTGCACCAGTAGACAAACTGGTACTGGAAGCTGTGGCGAGCATCACCATTGGCTCCTTGGATCTGAGGGAAACTGATTTAATGCATCAAGCTGCGAGCGGGTGACCGTGACTGTTGGTGCGATCACGCTGGCGTCGCCTCTGTCACTCACACCCCTCTGTGCTCCCGCCCGTGGGCCAGATCATTGGGGCGATCCCCCTGCTGCCAAACCCATCCGGAGCCTGCGGCCAGCCAGCCAATGGGAGCGTGGGCCTTCCGGTCCAGCCAATCATGCCCCAGCTGCTCACCAACACCAAAGGACAGATCATCGCCACCGTCATCGGCAATCAGATCCTGCCGGTCATCAACACTCAGGGGATCACGCTGTCGCCAGTGAAACATGACCAGCAGGTAGGACCACCGGATGCGCAGCCTGCAAAAAATGCACATGCATGGATGCATTGTCTGTCCATCTATCCATCCATCCATGCATCCATCCATCCATTACAGGTGGCACAATGCCATGTTTTCTGATCTGATACGATATTAAATTTTGAGTGTCTTCTGATGACGATCCAATATTAATTTAAATGAAATATTTATATCAGTACATTTCAGTGGACATGGCAAACTATCTGTGTTTAGTGCTGTAACAACATTATTTCATGCTAAGATTAGGAAAATAAAACAACAGCTATGCCACCTTGTTGCATGAAGAAATCCAGCAGATTTATAGAAGTCTGCTTCTTTGTTTTATTTAGTGAATAATTTAATTTTTAATTAAATTAATTTAAATTAATATTCTCAAAAATGAACAGAAATATTTTTTGCAAGTGCAAACTGTGCAATGTGCAAATTAAATATAATCAAGAAATTATTCATGAAAATATCATTGTATACCTGAAAAAAATTTAAATATACAATGCAGCACAGATACAACTTTTAAGTAGTAGGTAACCAAACTTTAAAATGAATACAAAAGACATTTAGTTTGCATAAATGTTACTGTTTTCAGACTTAAGAAAAATCTGCATTCTGCAGTGTTGCTTTTTTCTTCCTTTAGAGTAAAGTGTTGTATTTCCACACAGCTAGATCAGTACCATCTGTAGTATCTATCATCCATCATCTATCTATCATCCATTCATCATCCTTCCTTCCTATCTATCTATCTATCTTCCTATCTATCTATCTATCTATCTATCTATCTATGCATCCATGTAAGCGTCCATCCGTCTGTCCGTCCATCCATCCATCCATCCATCCATCCATCCATCCATCCATCCATCCATTCACGCATGCTCCATGGCCTTTCATCTAGTATGAGGTCATGTAGATGTATTTAAAATCATTTCTCTCCTTAAAGCCCCTGAGCTGATGCTGAGGTGTATGTATATCTCTAGCCAGTGGACATTTACAGCATAAACAACTTCCCTTCAGATTCACTGAGGGACACTGAGCCACCAAAGGGCTGCCAGCCTTTACCTGCAGGCTTGAAGACCCCAAAAGTAAAGGATCCTGTTGCTTCAAAAGCAGATCCGAGGCCTTGTGCCACCAGCTCTCAGGAACCCGTCTTCGGTCCTGCCAGCTCCCTGTTGTCCCTGTGATACTCTTGGAAGATAGAGAGAAAGCCCACGTCAGGTTGGACAATAGCCCCAACAGGGGGCTGTGACATTCAGGGCGCACCGGCATCAGGCCTGATCCAACGCGGAGTAAGAGGGACCTTCTCAAGGTCTTCCAGACAATGAATCAAATTCGGTTTGTCATCCTACCGAACGAAGCCTTTCGCGACAGGTCTCTGAGTGTAAACGCTTTCTGTGGAGGAAATTCTGTCAATTGACTGCGGAAGAAGCTTCCTCTAGATGCTCTCTGTAACCAGGCAATCAGCTACACACACATGCACACAGATGGAGCCCGTAGAATGTCACCACAGCAGAGGTGAACTCTGAGGCACCTTCCAGAGCAAAGGCAGAAGCATTGTGAAGCTTGGTTTCTAGTGCCCAAATATGCCTGCTGCCACACCCTGGCATGTAGTACCTGCAAGCGGTACCTGTGTATGAATCCTGCGTGTGGTATCTTCATGTGTCACCTGTTCGTAATACCTGTGTGTGGTATCTGCATCTGGCACAGGTGCGTGATACCTACATATGGTACTTGCATATGGTACCTGCATGGGGTATCTTCATGTGATACCTGCGTGTGATACCTGACTCTGACAGTGCAGGGTTTGTGGGGGTTTTACCTCAGGATAAGGACCCCCACCCCTCTGCTTCACAGCTGCCTCCAGCCCCGCAACGCCAGCCCGGCCCCCCTTCGTCTCAGGCCGGCCTCCTTCACCACCTCCCCCACGACCACGCCTTCTCCCCGAGTCCCATGCGTCGGGCCTCCTCCTCCTCTTCCTCCTCCTCCTCTCCCACCACTTGTCCCTCTTCTGGCCTCAGCGTCAGTCAGCTGGCGAGAGGTGAGTATCTGCGATCCCGCGCGCTTCGCGTTGCGATCAGCGCCACCTGCAGGATGGGAGGGTGATGGATGAAGCGCGTGGTGTATTTCACCAATAAACAGCCCCAGTTATTGTGCATGTACATGATCAGGGATGCCACTGAGGCAAGTCACTCCCATCTCTGTAATGACAGTAGCCTGTCTGTGTTTATGGAAAAGGGAACAGTGCCGTATCCCTCCAGACAGTTCTAGAAAAATCCCCATCATTACCGGGAGTGAAATTGACATCATAAAAAAGGTCGGACAGACTTGTCTCGGATGACATTTGTTTGTTTGACTGTAATGAAGGGTGACGCTATTATGCCTGTCTCCCACCGGTGAGGTGGTTTTTAAGGCCTAACTGGTCTCTGCACATATGAGCCTTTGATGTTTTACCATGAGAGTGAGTCATTCGGTCACATGGAGAGTGATTTTCTTTTCAATTAATGTTTCAATGAAAGGATTTTTATTCTCTGTAAATAGCAGCATTTCTTTCAGTATGGTGACATTATTAAATTAAGTTTAGCTAATTTAGGGCAACGCAGTGGGCTACACCACCAGAGTTGGGGGGCTGAATCCTGTGTGCTGTGATGGATGGACATTCTGTCCAGGGTGTAGCCCTGACCTGTGTTCCAACACCACCACCCTCGCCCCCCAAGGGACCCTACCGAGGCTCATAGGTTGAAATATTGATAGATGGAGGGATGGATAGGTAACTATATAAAACTGATTTGACAGAAATTAGCAATAGCCTTTGAACGCTGACCACTTCTCTGTCAGTAAGTCTTTGTATAGCTGTGGTTATCAGGCACTCAAAACTTATGAAAAATGTTCTGTTCCGCTGCAGTTTTCCGTAGCCACTTATCCACAGAAGGTTAACAGTCAAACACATCATAAATTACCTAAAGCTCGTCAACAGAAAGACCCTTCAGTTAAAGTTGTTAAACAGTGTGTGTGGATTTTAACCAAAAGCATTACTCTTCTGCTGTTGTTCTTATAATAAAAGAGAATCATTTTGATTAGTTTAATCTCTATAATGTACATAACGTTCCTAACAGAAGTCGTACTTAAACTCTCCATTCACTTCTGCTACTCTCTGAGAATGAGAATATGTTTGTTAGTGCAATGACATAGTAAAGAATCTGATATTGGAGGAAACACAACATAATAATTTAAATACAAAGGTCTCTTTATTGAGGTGGAAGAATGAAGCCAAATTAAACATTGGGGGGGGGGAGTACACTCCCCCAGGCCCTACATTTGGTACTTTTGAAAATAGCTCAGAAGATCATACTGCAGGATCTCTAGACAGATGACAATAGACTGAAAGCAGGATCTGTGCATACGTGTAGCCATCTTCAGACGGGACGTGTGTGTTCCAGACAGCTGCCTGTGTTTTACTGTAATAACCGCTATGAATTACTTACCGCCGTTTCACACAGCTGTTCATTTGTCCCACATATATATCACAGTCACTCAGCTTGTCCTTAACGAGATGGATAAGAGAGGTGTGTTTCCTCACTCGAGAACCAGTGTGTGGAGGTGCTACGTGAGTTCATGAGGTCACCCATCTCCAGACCCCCAGGTCACCCCCGGCGAGGTAGACGGCGTCAGCCTGGAGGAGATCCGCGAGTTCGCCAAAGCATTCAAGGTCCGCCGCCTGTCCCTGGGTCTGACGCAAACTCAAGTGGGCCAGGCGCTGTCCGCTGCCGAGGGACCTGCCTACAGCCAGTCTGCCATCTGCAGGTAACATCGTGTACCTGCATCCTACCTCCATCGCACTGAGAAGGCTGAAGGATTCTCTGCGCTTATTCCTTATTTTTGATGTATTTATTGTCCCGCATTAGTTCGCTTTCTCTATTTCAGCTTGATTTTCATAAAACATAAAAGAGGAGTAACAAAATTGTGGGGGATCAGAGCCAAACGACATTTTAACACGTGCAAGTAACATGCTCAAATCCCGGTGTGCATTTCATTAAATACCGGAAGATCACATGGCACATGGCTGGTGGCTTTGGGAGGCTGAAAGGCCATAGGCCACATGACCTTTCCTGCTATTTATTTGCTCATTTTGCTGCGCTTTTAAAATGAGTGCGATCAGCAGATGGCTGCCCTGTTCACATACCTGAACGTCTGCATTGTTTTTGAAAGTCTCATCACGTCTTCGTTTGTGGACATCAGGTTGAAGTTAGCTACTTAAAATTGTGAGGGATGTCAATATCTCACGCACCTTTCAAATATGTATGTCAGCTAAGGTCTCAAAAAGAAGTCACTTAAAACAAACAGTATTATTCCTTTTACTGTTTTTTTTTTCCTGTGGGCTGCAGGTAAAATACAGCCGTTCAATAAGAAACAGAAATTTCACTGGAGAATCGGAATGCTTTTAAGCACTTAGGGCCTGGTGTCTTCCTGCCTGTCCCTCCCCTTACCTTCAGCACTTTGGTCTGTCTGAGCGCGAGGAGCCAGCAGCTGCACACAGTACATCAATGTTTCCCAATCCGATCCCCAGGGACCCACAGACAGTCCACATTTTTGCTCCCTCCCAGGTCCTAGGGAGTTGGGAGGGAGCAAAAACATAGACTATCTGTGGGTCCCTGAGGACCAGGTTGGGAAATACTGCAGTAAAACGCCAGTATACTGCAATAGACCTTCATATCATGACAACTCCATGTGGGAAATGTATTTACATTAAACATTTCATGTCAGTCAGGTTATTCAGGAACGTGGAATGTTTTGAAAACATATCAAAAGGTGGATTACAGTGAATTATTGAACTTCATGTTCATGCTTTTCTGGGTTCCTCGATCAAACTTCCAAATGTAAATGTATTACTTTTCTTTGTTTAGCATATATAGCAGCCACATTAATTGCTACATGATTTTATTTGGTCATAAAACTGTCATAGACTGTTAACGTATTAATGTATTTTAACGATGACATATGAATTATATTTTTATGCATGTTGTTCTTGTCTCTGTGTATGTCTTGGTGTAATGGGCCAAATATTCACATGCTAAAGTCAAATTGATCACTTATTATTTATGCTTTTTTTTAATCCAAATGCTTTACATAGATACTATGATGTCATGCCTTATTAGCTTGTGATGTTTATGGTCACTGTTGGCTGGTGGGAGGGGAACCATAGTTTCTGGTTCTGGGGCTCTGGGGAAGACAAAGTGATGTGTGCATGGCTCGTGATGACTTCCTGCTGCACCAATGGCCTCTTCCGACAGCCACAGCAGGCAGGGCATCCCGGGCCTGGTGACGGTACCCTAGTAAGACTGTTCTTCTCTCAATTTCCCCCCCCAGACACACCATCCTGAGAAGCCACTTTTTCCTACCGCAGGAAGCCCAGGAGAACACTATAGCTAGCAGTCTGAGAGCCAAACTGAACCCCGGCCTTTTATATCCTGCCAGGTTTGAGAAGCTGGATATCACCCCAAAAAGCGCGCAGAAGATTAAGCCCGTTCTGGAGCGCTGGATGGCCGAGGCTGAGGCCCGGCAGCACTCGGGAGTGCAGAACCTGACCGAGTTTATCGGCAGCGAGCCGTCCAAAAAGCGCAAGAGGAGGACCTCCTTCACACCGCAGGCCCTGGAGATCTTAAACACACATTTTGAGAAAAACACGCACCCCTCCGGCCAGGAGATGACGGCGATCGCAGAGAAGCTGAACTACGACCGTGAGGTGGTGCGAGTCTGGTTCTGCAACAAGAGACAGGCGCTTAAAAACACGATCAAGCGGCTGAAACAGCCAGAAATGGGGTCAGGCCTCAGCGTGGACCACATCACTGACTCGCTCATGGACACAGCGGAGAAACTCCCTTGAACCCCAGGATAAAACAGTGACCAAAAAATACAGAGATTCCAGGGCTGTTCTGGGGCCATGCCAGGATGGGAACCATAGGCTTGGCATTGAAACATGTCTTTTTTTTTCCGAAGAAAGTCAAAACTACCAGTTTTTTGGTGAAACGTATCAAGTATGTTTAAAATATATCTGCGAAAATGTAAATCAGAAAGCTAGTATTTCTGTTAATATTAAGTATGCAAAAATACTTTGATAACCTGTTTTAAGAGTATGGGAGGTGACAATTAACTGAAGTCTTTGTAGAAGTCTTGCATAAGGAGTTTAGTTTGATAATCAAATTTTGTTTAAAAACCAACCAACTGCAAACCAAAGTCTAGGTAATAAGTCAGATGTTAGTTAAACACCTACTTTTTATGTGTGAATGTCTTCTAAATTTCTACATTTATACTGATGGAAAACAAACGATGACTAATGTAGGGGGCGGCGAAACAGCTTGAAACATTTATTTAACGTTTCGTTGCACTGTTGCTTTGCTATTTAAACTGATTTTTATACAAATCCAGTGAGCTTAACTGAACGGCCAACGGCAACTGTTTTTCCGGTTTTATAAAAGTTTTTTCTTTCATTGGATTCTCCCAAAGATTTCAGCTGCTGTAAGCAATCATTCCATTCAGCGGCGCGTGCAGTCTGCCCTGTATCTGCATTCCCCCCTCCCCCTCCCCCATCTTCCTGTTTAATTACCTGAGGCAAAAACGCAGAGTGATAATTACTCCTGTGCAGCAGATCCTCTACAATCTTGTTTTGTTTTTGTTGAATAATTTCCTACAAGGTATTGATTAGCTTATGAAACTCTATGGGGAAAATGGATGTGGATTTGCTGCAGTTTTAGATGATCGCATGTGCGGGAAGATGGGTCAACCACAAACATCTATAACTCTACAGACCCGCGAAGAAGTGAACCGAAGCCGAAGGCAGCACCTGCGTTCTTTCTTATAATCACTATATCTCCAATCACATGTACCGTTTCGGGAATGAAGAAGGATCCCGCTGGTGCCCATTTTAACACAATCGCAATAGCGGCAGTGAGTGTCCTCTACTTTAAAACATTTATAATGTCACTCCGTCTATAAACGCTCGCCTGGGGTCAGAATGTGCCCCTGCCGGCGCTCAGTAATAACATGCGTGAAGCTAGCAGAGAAGCGGGGCTCGCATGATTATTTTACAAATGCATTTAGACATAATCAATTATTTACAATGACCAAGGCAGTCTGGCAGCAGGAACCCTCTGCTGTGTTTCTGTAGTCGTGAGAAAACACGTCAGACCCTAGGACCTCAATGAGAATGCTTTATACCCCTAAAAGTGCACCATCGTACAAATAGACCTACATTTGATGTGAACTTGTCATTAAATGTGTCAGATTCTATTAGCTTGACCCTGCAAGAAAAGTGGCGTTTTACAACGCTTTAAAACGCGTGACCATGTCTGCCGTTTCACATCTGTTAGTCTTTCAGCAAATCCGTCTGTTAAACTATGATTCATTGTTTGTTGTTATTTCCAAAGTCATTTTGTATGAACATTGATTTTTTTTATTATGTTATATAAGTATTTATTTGAAATGTAAATAAAGATTTGTTTTTTTGTTCCAGTGAATATTTTAATATTGTCATAGCAAGGCAGGAACTTGCTGTTTGTACTGTATATGTATTAATGGCTGTTTCTTATCTGTTGGCATTAATGTATGTAATCCTTGTACGTGCAGGGCGGCAGTAATCAGGAGGACTGATGTGTTTCGGTTCAGTTCATGATACACAACACAGTCAATATCTATAAGCGCAGGTAGCTGGCTAGCCGTGTGCTGCAGGTGACACGCTGTCAGTCTGTCACTTGCTACACGGATTCCTTTCCATTCCTGTTTCTTTCAGTCGGTGATGGAGGTGCAGTAACAGTATTCCTGGCAGCCCGGGACGAGAATTTTAGTTTTACAGGGTGGTTCGGCAAGACTCGTTTATATTTATACAAGAGGCTATTTGATTGGCTAATTCATTGGCCGGTGAACTCTAAAACATTCACTGGCCAATCTGGTAGTGTTTCTCGTGAATATAGATGAGTTTTCCGAATATCCCTGTAAAATGAAAATTAGAATTAGTATCTGGGATTCCTAGCTAGTTTGTGTGCTACTTTCAGTTTACTTTTCAGTATAATCCAGTGAATAAGCTGACCAGTTTTAGATGTTCAGCTGCTAATGCTGCACATTAAAAATAATAATTTACTTGAGTTATTTTCATTGGTAATGCAAAGCAACTGACTCGTTTGAAAGTTTCCAAAGACTAAAACACTATTATCATCCAGCTGCCAAGTCTGACCGAGAATGATTCTTACCTCCCCTGGTTACTGAAACCTACTTTCAGTGTCTGTGTCTTTTTATATTATCTTGTTTCAGTCACTTTATATTTGTGGTGTTTTATATTTACACACTGTAATAGCAAACGGATGAAATCCACAAAACAAAAATACATAACAGAATCTTTAGAGACAAGAATATGAATGATCTTCAAGAGATTATTTTATCATGGTGATATTTTATGCTTTATGAACCTGCCCCTTGTCTTTGAGGAAATTATAATTTTATGCTGTTTCTGTTCCGATTTCCTCTGGAAATCCTTTGTCCGTGGGATTTATCCATTCAGCTTGCAGCACGTTACTGCTCATCTGCTACAGGTGTGCGGTGGATAGAATTTTTGTGCTCTACTAATTGTCAGTTCTTAATATATTTATATATTGTTATGCAATGTTCTATAACTGCATGTGTCCTTCTTGTCGTCTGTCAATTTATTTTTTGATCAACATTCTTATGTTCTGATATTTTCAGCCTTTTCTGATGTCATGACTTTTTCCCAGATCTAGAATATGGACAAAGGTATTGGGACACCTGCCTCTTACACCAACAGGAACTTTTATGACATCACATTCTAAATCCATAGGCATCAAAATGGAGTCGGTCCCTCCCCTTTGCAGCTATAACAGCTGCCTCTCTTCGGAGAAGGCTTTCCACAAGATCCTGGAGTGTGTCTGTGGGAACTTTTGCCCATTCATCCAGAAGAGCATTTGAGAGCTCGGGCACTGTTGTTGGACATGAAAGCCTGGCTCTCAATCTCCATTCTGCTTCATGGGGATGTGCTTGAGATCAGGGCTCAGTGGGGACCAGTCAAGTTTTTCCTCACCAGACTCACCCAACTATGTCTTTATGGATGTTACTTTGTGCACTGGGGCATGGTCATATTGCAACAGTAAGGGATCTTCCCCAAACTGTTCCCACAAAGTCAGAAGCATAGAATTGCCCAAAGTGTCTTGGTATGCTGAAGCATTAATAGTTCCCTTCATTGGACCGAAGGGGCCTAGCCCAACCCTTCAAAAACAACCCCATACCATTATCGCTCCGCCACCAAACCTTACAGTTGGGACAATGCAGTGAGCCAGGTAACGTTCTCCTGGCATCTCCCAAACCCAGACTCGTCCATCAGACTGCTAGATAGAGAAGCGTGATTCCTCACTCTACAGAACATGTTTCCACTGCTCCAGAGTCCAGTGACAGGGTGCTTTACACCACTGCATCCAACGCTTGATATTGCGCTTGGTGATGTGAGGCTTGCATGCAGCTGCTCAGCCATGGAAGCTCATTCCACGAAGCTCCCGGTGTTTTCATGCTGGGGTTGATGCCAGGGGAAGTTTGAAACTCTGCAGTTATTGAGTCATCAGAGCACTGGCGACTTTACGAACTGTGCGCCTCAGCACTCAGCAACCTCGCTCTTTTACTGTTGTTCCTAATTGCTTCTACTTTCCAATAATACCACTTACAATTGACCATGGAATACCTAGCAGGGAGGATATTTCACAGACTTATTGCAAAGACGGCATCCTATGAGACTATCAACTTACAATCAGTGAGCTCTTCAGAGCGACCCATTCTTTTACAACTGTTGCAAAGGGTCTTAATGAAACACCCGAATTCAGTGATTACGAGGTTGTGTCCCAATACATTTGTCCATACAGTACGTCATGTACACAGCAAGTATTGTGGAGAAATACCCTGTCGAACATTAGTCTGATTCTGTTCAGTATTATTTTATGTGTATTATCAGTGAAAGTAATTGATATAGTTTAATGCACATTTTCGGGAAAGTTAAGATGATTTACACATAGCTGCACATTTCGCAAGAAACTGAAACAATCGAAATATCGAAGCATTTAAAAACTGGTTGCAAGAGGCCAGAAAGGTTTAAACCAGATTTTATTACACTTAGTAATAATGGCATCATTGTTTCACCCTTTTTCGTTTATTGAAATTCATTTTAATTTGTTTTATGTTTTCCTCGTTGAGGACTTTACAAGAGGTGTGGTAAGCGCTGTTCGGGTCCTCGTGCGTAGCTGTCAGCTTACATAATTAATCCGCACGTGTCTCCTGGCAGCATTTGTACTGAGAGTAACAAAATGTTAAACTCATTAATCTCAACAGATGGACAGCTACCTGTTTACACACCCAACCTGTTTTACTCAATAGAATTCTATCCGGGTTACTGCCAAAAACAATCGTTTGTACTTGTGAGCGATGGAAATGTGAAATGGAGAAATTTTATCAAGGGGGTGGTATATAAAAAGAGAAAATCGGCAATGGTCATTTTATTACTTAGAAATCAGACCGTGTTTTAACCATGGTAGAACAAAAAAAATGTTAGAATCTTCCCGTCTCCCCTGCCTTTCTGTCCCGCATGTGTCTCTCTTTGATCCCCCATTTATGTTGGGATATGAAGGACTCTATGGCAATACTGAAACCAAAACAAGGAGCAAGTGCACCATCTTTTCTCTAGCTGGACCAAAGCTCGATCTACTGTAGTCACAGTATATGCACACTGTACAGATGGCTTAATGTGACAATCCTGCAATATGAACTGTTTAAAGATGCATCAATGGACAAATAGAAAAGGACTCTTTTACCTCAGTACCCAGTAGGCAATGACGCATGACACGTGATGTAGACATTCAAAACGGAGGTAAAAGGACATTTTATCGGTACGTTTTGGTAAGCGGTGTTGTCAGTGTGAGGGGTGTGTTTATTCGCACCTGAAAGATGTGGTTGTCCGCATTTGTTTCCTTCTGTGAAATTGTTTCCCAGATCTGTACAGTGCCGTTGAAGTATTTGCTGTCGTGTTTCTTTGCTTGATTTCTCTCCATTCTGAGGTTTACGCTGCTTAACGTTCAGTCAGCAGACAGTATCTTTGTGATCTAAATGACAAATGCTCAACACAGGTTTGTTTAAGTGTATATTTGCCAGAGGCGGAAAGTTCTGGTTTCAGAATGTTCAAGTCCAGCCAAGATTTCATTTCAACCAACCAGTTGACTCTTTATGCTCTATTGGGTGGTTGAAACAAAATCGTGGTCTGGATCTGTACTTTATGGACCTGAGCTTTCCACCTCTGTTTTCAAAACTAAAAAGCCACATACGGAAGTGTAATTAAGCTGCCAAAATTAATTGACTTTCACTTTGCTTTAATTTCTTTAGATTAAATCCGTACCTGATCTCTGGAGCAATATCTGTATGATTAATAAAGTCAGTGTTGCTATATGACTTCACTTTTGGTCTTTCCTTGTTCTGTAAACATGAAGGTTCTTCCAGCTCCCCCTGCTGTCTTTTTTTTTTGTCTGCAGAGTCAGATTAATAATCTTGCAATCACACCGTGTGACATACATCAGACACCATATGAATGAGGGTTACATCATACCATTGGTCTGCCATCACTCCAGTACCATTTACATTTATATATGTGGAAGATCTTAGATGATAGCAAGACAAAGTCTGTCGATGAAGAACTCTTTGGAGGGCAGGTCTTTAACTGGAAGGTCGCGAAACATTCAGATTCTTCTCAGTTGTGGATGATACCGTATCAGATGATTAGTATAGATATAGAGAGATGGAAGGAAGAAAGGAAGAGGAAGAAAGTCAAGGTCAACCTCAACAAAATGTAGGTGTCTCTCCCAAACTTCCATTAAATTTCCTCATTTATTGCTTGCTCATCTTCTTTGAAGACTCCAGCCCGGCTTATAGTGGCATATCGCCTGCTCTGAAAGTCTACTGAAGCATGTGACAGACTGAAACGACTTTCAGGGGGGGGGACATGAAATATTATGACATGTCTGCAATCTGAAAGGATTACAACCTACATATCAGGCCAGAACACAAAACAAAGTGGCATGCAGATGGGTCTGAAATGGCTGCTTTGTCTGCCAGAGGCGGCTCAGCTGTTTATTTAGCTTATCTCTGGAGTGGCACCCGGACAACCCAGCGTTCTTGGTAAATGAACTGTCAGCATCACCCACTCTGAACCCTTACTGTCCTGGCAACCTTCAAGGTCGAATCTTCGGGGAAACGCCTGTTTCTGCATAGATGTGGGGATTCTTTGATATCTAGTAGGACAGGATGGATGACTGCACTCATACTAACCACAGTTTGGGATGTAAGGAGCTTGAGGGCACGCTTTGCACCTGCTAAACCTTAATTAATCATTTTAATTAAAGCTGATTATTTCAGTTTATTAACGCTGACTCCTCTTGCCGGATTATACCTTGGCCACTCGGAGCCGTGACATCACAGGGCAAGCTTGTGTTTTGGACGACAGTGTTTGTGCGAAGAGTTTTAGAGACGCTCTGAGTGCGGTTGATTTTGGTCGAGCTGGGCTCAACGCCATTCATCTCTTCTATCCAGATATATGAGAAAGGCTGTAATTTTAGCCTTAGGGAGCATTAAGTGTAGCTGAAAAAGGAATTGAGCAGAGGATGAGTCGGTGAGAGATTGCAGAGCAGGGTGCGTTTTCAAACCTTCACAACCTGCGCTGGCCTCTCTACCATTGCAGTTATGCGGCCCCTTCATACTCCTCCAGGAGCACTAATATACCCTATAAGGACCCTGTTAGTGCTCATGCGCTCACTGCGTTCGGCTTAAAAACATAACTACTGTTAGAATTATGTAAGTGCACAAGCGCCAGAGCACCATTGAGACATTCATAGATTTACTGCTTTATTCTAACAGACAAAATTCCATGTTAGGTAAAAACTTTATGGAGATGAACACAAGAGAATGACCGAAATGGGCACAAAGGCAGCGAGTATAGATGTTTGGGATAAAAGTGACATCATTGTTTGAGTTATTCATCTTCTGTGAAATCGGTTGGGCACCGCGGGAGTGGAAAATTTGGAAACCATATGCAGGCTATTAGGAATGTGTGCGCTTTACTGTACCCACCTATAAATGGGGGGGCGGACCTTGGGAACGTTATCACATGCGGCAATCCCATGCAGTGAGTGGTTTGCAATGGTTGACAGTTTGATGAGTTTAAAGACTTAGATGTGACTTTCTAGAGCAGGCAAGAACCCAGAAACGCCACCCCACGTGCAGGCCGCCACCTGCCATCACATCTCACAAGGATAGAGCAAAGCCGGCAAGGGCTACTGACGCCAGGGCAAGTCTCCTGCGGTCAGCAGGAGTGCGGGAGCTAAGAGTAGACTTGAAGAGAAGGCTCCAGTTCCCGGATGTCATCCGCACAACCTTACAGCCAGACACAGTCCTGTTCTCCACTAAAGGGAAAAAGATCATTGTGGAGCTCACTGTGCCATGGGAGGTGGGGTGTGAAGAGGCATTTCGGAGGAAATCTGAGCGCTATTGAGATCAGGTGCAGGACTGCCGAGACAATGGGTGGCAGGCATGGTTGTACCTGATTGAGGTCGGGCGTAGAGGCTTCCCAGCCCAATCAGCCTGGAAGTTGCTGACAGTGGTGGGACTGACAGGAAGTGAGAGGAAGAAGGCGGTACGAAGACTGGGGGAGGCGGTAGAGAGCGCCTCCTGTTGGATATGGAGCAGGAGGGAGGAGGCAAGCTGGCAGCCAGGAGGGAGCGAGTAGTGGCAGGACACCGCTGCTGATCCGCCAGCAGGAGGGTGTTATGGTTAAGGGTGTGCTGGTCACCATCTGACGACACAACCTCCGGGCTAAAGGCTGCAGTCATTATGTAATGACCAAGAAGTGAAGCATCACAAGAAGTACGTAGATACCACCCTATTTATCAAAGTTTTGTGCTTTCCCATCAGATGTGTCTTCGGGGCTGTGGGTGGATATATATATGTGTGTGTCGGTCTGTTTCTTATTCTCAGAAACAAACAGCCCAAAGTGGTGAAGTTGCCAGAGTCTGTTTCCACGGCGACTGCCCCGGCGCTGCGCGCCCACTGTCAGGGTGCGAGGTTTCAATGCAGGATGCAGGCAAATCCACTTTCTGTTAACTCCAGCAGTATCTGCAGAGTGCCATGGTAATATGCCAAATATCTGCAGGGTTCTGTGTCCCCGAGATGGAGGTGGCGGTATGATCGCCAGGAGCACTTGGCATCCGGAGCTCTGCTGATCCCTGCGGAATCGCCCCTGCCTCTCCGAAAGCGCGCCTCGACTCTCCTGGGCTCGATGAAAGAAAATGTAGATTTACAGTGTTCACAAAGCACGTTGCTTTGATTTTGGCGTGCAGCATTTGCCGTTCATTTAAGACATGCTGGCTTTGCGCCTTTATTTCCTTCCTGCTAACTAGCGAAGCTAAACCACCACAAGCCACAACTGACGGCTGATGACTGCGCGAGGGAATTATCTGGGACACGCATGCGTCGGAGGTTTGACACTGTGGCAAATTAACGTACACCTTTGTGCGAATTAATTGAAACAAGTTGTCACAAAGACATGCATGCAGTGGCATGGGACCTGCTGGTTTGCACAGCCAAAACGGCAGAGAGTACGCTGGGTAGATGGACAGGGGATGCACTGTGCCCACAGACTGGCAGGCCTGCTCAGGTGGGGTTAGAGCTGGGTGGATGGACAGAGGAGGCACTGTGCCGCAGTAGGCAGGCCTGCTTGGGTGGGGCTCAAGCTGGGTGGATGGACAGAGGAGGCACTGTGCCGCAGTAGGCAGGCCTGCTTGGGTGGGGCTCGAGCTGGGTGGATGGACAGAGGAGGCACTGTGCCGCAGTAGGCAGGCCTGCTTGGGTGGGGCTCGAGCTGGGTGGTATGACTGTGCTTCAGCCAATCATGTATGTTTCAGGTGAATGCTTTGGGGTTTGGGCACCTCCCCATATTGTTGTGGGGTTTCGTCCAGGTTCGCCATAGGCATAAACGGTGTGTGTGTCAGATTGTTTTTCCCATGCAAATTGTATTAATCCACCAGATCCTACATCCGGACCCAAGGCGATAAGTATGAATTAATGTGACTGTGAGGTCTGTCTTAACTGCAGTCAGTCTGTCTGTATATAGATGCCAACTTGCTTCAATTAATTTGCACAAGGGTTCTTTGCAAGCATGCGGGACAGTTCTGGGTAAACAGGGACATTTGGACACCTCATCTTTTATCCATATATTAAAAGAATTTCCAAGCAGTATTTGCATGGCCTAGGGAGGGACCGCTGCTCCTGTTAATCATCTGTCACACATTACGCCGAAATATTCCAATGCTCCCGGCTGCAGAGGCAATGCTGGTGGCACCGAGTCCGACAGGAAGGGCTTCTAGAATTAGAATGACACTTTATTGTTCCCAGTGGGGAAATCCTCTTTTCGCCTATTCCATCCTGCCCTCCATGCCGAGGTGATTCATGCAAAAAACCTCTATGGGGCCCTCCAACTCCCCCTCCACCCTGCATGGTAAAATTAATTTTATTTTACTGTAAATTAATAATATCAACAAAGACAATTTAGTAAACATGACATCTTTATTTTCAGTTTTGTGAAAAACAATATGCACAAATGAAAAAGATTTGTCGTCGCAATGTATTATGTAATCATCCGTCCTCGGGGCCCCCCTCTCAGATTAGGGCCCCAGGTCATTGCTTGCACTGTCGACGTGCCTCTGTCTCCGTGAGACACACACAGATGACAGCAAGCTTGAATATCACAGTGAAGGGCAGCCAACTGTGGCACGCTTGGAGCTGGTGGGTAAGGGCCTTGATAACGGCCCCCAGTACATGTGGCTATTCTACCAAGGCCGGGCTCGACATTCTGATCACAGGCACAGAGGCTTAGCCTACTGAGCTACCCGCCACCCCGAGGTACCGGCAGACGCCTGTGGATGCTGCTGAGAAACAGCTCGTCTTGGCCGCCATTCACCGGTTCGGTTTCGTAAGTTTACTTTATATGTATGCCGTCTTATATTCATTGATGCGTTTCAAGGCAAGATGTTACCGCCTAATTACAATCTAGTTACTCTCTGCGGAAATGAAATGGCCAGGCGCGGATTGTGGGTGGGAGGTCAGGGAGGCTGTGTAAGTGGCCGGGCACTCCTTACTGCTTGATTTTTTTTTTTTTTTACTGGAATTCTTGGGTAGTTTAGAGCAGGGACTTTAAACCTTCAGCAGCCAGGGATCACACACCACTGATGTGTGATCACATGAGGACGGACGTCTGAGGAAGTCTCCGCAGCGGGGGCGGGCTCAGGGGACTGGCTGGCGGGTGCTGTAGTTATTCCTATGATAGCCATAGTGTCACAGTTCGTGATGCAGGCGAGCAGGTAAGGAGGCAAGAGTCGCAGGGTAAACGGGTAACACGGGGTTTAATGTCGACAAAGGGCAGACAGGCATGAACATCTGGCAACGATACAATGACGGATCTGGGAAAACTAACCGAGACACGGACTAAATACAAAATACAGAGCAAACTGAACAAGGCACAGGTGAGAACAATCAGGTATGAACATGAGATAACGAGGTGGGCGTGGCACACAGGAGGATCGGACGGAGCTGGGCTTGACACATAGCACCCCCCAAGAAATTTCTGCAGTCTATTTAGAATATTTTATTTTTAATATGTGAACGCTATAATTTAACATGTATGTAGTATTTGTTAATCAATTCTATCTAGACTGGAAAGCACGTTGGGTCAACTCCTTTTATTTTCACATGTGCTACATGAATGAATGACTTCTCGCCTTGTGTTTAACCTCCCACTGAACGTTGCCCCTCCCACTCGACGTTGCCCCTCCCACTCGACATTCGGCTCCTGGTCGCAGATGTGCCTCTCATATCACCAGCAAAAGAAACTCTCTGACGCCGCTCCTGCTCTGCTGCTGCAGAGAAACAGCTTTGTAATGTAGGACCTTACAGCGTGGATTCTCCACCCCGCCATCCTCCACACTCGTCGGAGCAATGTTTTTCTTTGCACTAACTGCTCAATTTGCACAATGTATATCTCCAGTTTGCACTTGTATCGTAGCATCTTGTATCGTAGCATTTATTGTATTTGCATATATTTTATTTGTATCTGGTTAGATGATGACTGCATTTTCCATGCCTATATTATGACAATAAAATTGAGACTAATCTAATGTGAGTCTAAAAAGCATTAGTCCGCGGTTAACAATCACTGACACAGAGCAATGGCGCCCTCTAGAGGATCTATCTCCCTTTACTTGTTACACCTTAACGATGGAAAGAGGAAAGGCCTCTTTCGATAGTTCCCATCAAAAACAATCAGTTGTTCTGTTTATCGCATAGTTACTTTTAAAAATAATGTGTATGTAATTAGTTTACAAAGCATTTTATTTTTTATCGTTAATTAGGCCAATGTCTTGTGTTTAGAACGCTATCCCTCCCTGTGCTTCACAACGGTTTTCAAGATGATTTCAAGATGAACATGTGCAATTATATTATTATTATTATTATTATTATTATTATTATTATTATTATTATTATT
>JAODKE010000088.1:7674813-7687297 GCA_026779605.1 Mormyrus hasselquistii
GAGACGCTACACTTGCCCTTTTATCCCGGTGACACGGGTCAAACAGACGTGCCGGGAGATTAGCGTGGGGCTGAACACTGTGTGACAGTTCCTCAGTGAACAGGACAGATTTAACAGACTACGACCAGATCCAGCATTTTAGTAATCCAGGATAAACTCCGACCACCGGCCTGACAGCACCCTACAAGGCAAAAGCTACTGATTATTCCTGTGTTCCATCTTAATGCTGCGCAGGGAAAACTTGTGATTTCTGACATTCTCATCAGAGCACGTTGCTCTACCTGCCCTAGGCCAAACTGAACAGACATGCCCTATTAATTACAGGGGGTTCGGCAAAACATGCCCGTTGCACAAGAGGGGTATTTAAAAGTGAATATCAAGGCTACACACCCTTATTGGAACTTTAGCGTTTTGTAATACAAAGCCAGAAATCAAGATAAGATCAAGATGCCAGGCATTTTTCCATCTGTGATGTGACAAGAGAAACGGAAACAGATAATTAGGACAATTAAAGGCTGCAGTGTCAGTAAGGGTGTGCATAATTGTTACGCAGATTACAGCTTGTTATGCAGATGACACAATTTTACTTATTACTGTAGTTACAGCTGAGAGCGCCTGGCCTCTGAAGATCCTGCTCAATTGCTTGGATGATATTAAATGCTGGATGGAGAGGAACTTCCTTCAACTAAATGAAAACAAAACTGAAGTAATTGTATTTGGCCCCCGAGACTCTGTCTCTAGCCATAGCAGTGCGCTTGGTCCCGTCTGTAAATTCACATAATGAAGTTAAAAACCTTGGCCAAGTTAAAGCTGATTTTAAAGGTTTGCTATTTGTTTTTAAAGGATCAGACCCACAATACATCTGAGACCTATTATTTCTGTATTCACATTTTTGTCAAGTCTGCTATAAAGTTACTTTTAATTTCATTTTAATAACTTTATTTTAATTACCCTCTTTTTTTTTAATCCATTGCTTATTGGATTACATTTCCTTTCATTTTAATTTTTACAATTTTTTTCTTATGTCTTGTATGCATGTTATTTTATGTACACATTATATTTTACTTGTTATTCATGCTATTTTATTTATATATTTTACTATGTATGTAGTATTTGTTGATCGATTCTCTCTAGACTGGAAAGCACTTGGGTCAGCTCCTATTGTTTTTAAATGTGCTATACGAATAAATGACTTGACCTTTTACAGCTGTAGAGTGTAGCATCTGGAAGCTGCACAAGAAAATGTTGGAGTCATTCTTTAAAACACACAACACGCAAGAGTGACTAAACCGTAAACGAAATGTGCGTTTAACGGAGACGTTGTCGGCTCAGTGGCTACAGATTCTGCTCATCGTCAGCTGGTCAGGGAATTTACGGTCAGCACTGCCTTCCAGCCTGATACTAATCTTTTTGTTCGCTTCTCCGCTCCGTTGACAGGGCCTTGTGGAACTGTGCTTAGTGGTTAATGTCTGCGACCTGGTATGAGAGTGACGGCTAAGGGTGCCTGAAACGTGCTGACTGAACCTTTAGCTTGGCTGTACCGTGAAGCCGTGAAGCGGTCAAGCCAAGGTCAAGGCCAGACCCCAGCACGGCATTGCTGAACCACGTCTGGCATTAGGGTAGGTCTCCACTGGGACAGTCCTTATTTAAGCAGGAATTCAATATTCTTCCACATGGTTATCAGACTACAGAGCAGCTTGTTTGAAACAATAAGCACAAAACCATTTATAGACCCACAGATCAATCGGGGAAGAGGAAATAAGACTATGTGCTATGTGTTTGGACCGAATTCCTCTGTAGACAAAACCCAGTGGCCGTTTAAATCATCTGGAAAGTTAGACAATGTTTCCAAATCTGGTCCTCGGCAACCCACAGACAGCCCACATCTCTGCTCCCTCCCAGCTCCTACTAGGGAGCAAAAATGTGAACTGTCTGGCAGGGAGCTTCAGGGAGCAAAAATGTGAACTGTCTGGCAGGGAGGTGGAAGGGAGCAAAAATGTGAACTGTCTGGCAGGGAGCTTCAGGGAGCAAAAATGTGAACTGACTGGCAGGGAGCTTCAGGGAGCAAAAATGTGAACTGTCTGGCAGGGAGCTTCAGGGAGCAAAAATGTGAACTGTCTGGCAGGGAGCTTGGAGGGAACAAAAATGTGAACTGTCTGGCAGGGAGGTGGAAGGGAGCAAAAATGTGAACTGTCTGGCAGGGAGGTGGAAGGGAGCAAAAATTTGAACTGACTGGCAGGGAGCTTCAGGGAGCAAAAATGTGAAATGTCTGGAAGGGGGCAAAAATGCAAACTGTCTGGCAGGGAGGTGGAAGGGAGCAAAAATGTCTACTGGCTGTATGTTCCTAAGCACCTGATTGGGAAACACTGTGCTAGAGACTAAATATGCAATTGACTCCACAGAGGTATTTGCAGGAATCCCAGGCAAACCAAACGTATGGAGGGGGTGTTTTGACGAGAAGGCTGAGCTTACCCCATATATGGCAGCACCACTAAGCTGGTAAGGAGGACAAGCAGGCGTAGCACGGAGCTTGGGGCCAAGACAAAGGTCTTTTTCAGGGTCATCAGCCAGCCAGTCAGGTGAGCTCGGACGGTTACTGGGGGGTGGGGGTGGGAAAAGGCAGCCTATTCAAGCCATCTGTATATACTGTCCATGCAACCTGAGCAATTTCTAACAAATCAACTCGCCCACTTAAGACAAAGGCCGCAAACACTAATGCCAAAGTCTGACATGATGGAGTAAAATAATACTCTTTCACAAAGCGTCGTATAATGAGAGTTCAAGTTTAGCACTGAGGCCAGGTTTGTGGCCGGGTACCGAGCGGGAGAAGGAGCCGGAAAGCTTGTCCTCTGGCCATAGATCAAGCCAACCTCAGTGACACCGAGGCCAGGGAGGCATGCGGCACCGTGGAGGGGTCCCCGCCCACCACGCGAACGGCCACCAGTGGCGAGCCGGCAGGAAACGCGTGAAAGAAGACTCTTTAGCTTCCCATTCATACAGCAAGGCATGTAATGGCAGCACCGGCAAGCAGGCGGAGGGCGCGCGGTACCTGGCAGAGGGAAGAAGGAGAAGATCCTCAGCGGGACGACACAGAGCTCCGCAAAGGACTGGCTCACCCCAATGAGATCCACCAGGATCTTCTCGGAGATGTGCGGGGTCCAAAACACTATAAAACACAGCTGCAGAAGAACAGTCTATAAGAATCTCATTTCCCCCCCGCCCCCCCCCCATTGCCGGTGTAATAGACATAGCTGGGTAGATTACTGACACTCCCTTCATTTACCATCAAACATCCTAATTTAACACGAACACATACTTCTCAGGTGACAGACACTTTGTAATTATTTCTCAAGGAAAGACAATAACAGCATTAAGAGGATTCAGCAAAAACTTCCTCACAATGCTCTACAGTGACGTCTCCCTGCTTCCAGGCCTGCGGCTACAATTCAGCAGGGACTACTCTGCCGTTTCGGTGCTAAAACAGTGGGGCACCGACAGCAGCCTGTCGGAGGTGGTACATGCTGGCCCTCAGGGGGAAATACACAAGGCCGATACACCTTAATGATACGTCCTATGTAAGAATCACAAGAATCAATGCTTCTTTACGGACCCAATTCCCTGCACTGCTGTCACACAGATTCAGTAGCTCAGTGTGACCGACACAGAACTCCATAGGGAATTAGATAAATCCTCTCGTTATTGATTATTTATTTCTTTATTGCCATCATTCTACGCTCAGATTTTGCTCCTTCGCAGCCACCAAGAACGTCTGAAATAACTACAGCCGACTCATTAGTCATTAGTCTGTATGTCATTACATCTTAGTTGTCAATCATTGTCAGTCGCTGCTGGCATAGTGTCTACCAGCCCACACAATCTGCCTTGGGCCCCGCCCTAAAAGCAGCCTCGGTCTGTGTGCGTGTGCTGCTATCCCTCAGACGAGACGCCCCAGGCCTTGCCATTATCCTCTGGCCCCACCCCCTGGGGGGCGGATCCAGGGTCTGGCTTGGGCGGGGCCTCCCTTGTTTACAGATCAGGAAAGGCACATCTGGTAGCGAGTGCTGGCGTCTCTGTGCCTTGGCACTTCCTGTTTTTGCAAGCCTGCTCACATCAAATCGTCTTGTTTTCCTACTTGGGTTAAATAACACATACCTGTGGAACAGGGGAAAAAAAAAAAAAACAAAAAACAAAATGCAGACTACCTGCAGGCAGGACCACCGGGCAAGTCAGAATGTGCCTGGTGTTTGTGCACAAAGACAAATGATATAATCCCAGAGGAACGACTGGCAAAACACACACTGGGTCCGTCACTCCCGGAGGGACGGTGCCACCTGTGCCAAGTTTGAGGGGTTTATAAGTATCGGGAGATGGGAGACACCGAGGCGGTTAGGGAGCAGGACAAGCCCCGAAGCCTGAGGGAGTACGCTGCCAGAGACCTCGCTGGAAGTGTCACCGGGTTCTGGTCAGTGAATCAGCGTGGTAATGAGTAGCTGTCAGCACAGGAATGATGGAGACGGAAATCGAACCCTGGGCCCTCATTACGCAGCTGGATGGGGCCCCCGGCTCCCTCCGACCCGGGAGCCCTCGCCTGACTCACACTCAGGAGCAGGAAGTACTGGTGCAGCCACAGCACCCACAGACAGACACAATGGTTTCATACTTTTTCCACAGCTTCTCATCATTAGCAGATTAATGTTAGGGGGTCCATTTCCAGGGTCTCGAAATGCTCACCTCAAGATGGGGATGGGGGGGGAAGAGTTATCGATGTACTTACACAGAAAACGCCCCCTCTGCCCCTCCCTCGAAGCCAAATAGTTAGGGATGACTGTATTTTTGGGTATTTTCCACTGACTGTCATTTTTATGTAATTATCAGCCCCCAAACCACCAAAACAAAAAAAAAATGAGTAACCTGCCAAACACTGTTGGTGCTTTTAGACAGAGATGAAAAGGTGTTTGTCTGGCAGGGATGTCCCCGTGATGTCTGCTGTCTCACGTCCCCAAGATAGCAAACCGTGTCCCACGCAGGACAGTTTGACGCCTTCTTCGCACGCCTCATTAGCAGGTTGACTGTCATCGTCACGGCAATTAAAGCCACTCGGTGACTTAGGCTGCCTGAAACACCGGGCAGACAGTCTTTCCTGGGGAGGCAGCGTGTCGGCCCAGCCAAAAGCCCTTCCCACTGGCTCGAGGGGACGGGCGGGTAAAAAGGCATCTGCACCCCCTCCGGTCTGACCGCTGCCTGCGGGACACTGAGAAATGCTCCCTCCATCTCCTAAACTTCTGAACCGTGCCTCAAGCAAGCCCAGAAAAAGGTGGAGGAGCGGAGCGAGTTCTGCTGCTTCACACCATTACACATCCCACACGCCCAGCACAGAAAGATGTGAATGCTTCGCTCACAATGGATATGACTCAGACATACATCAAGCAAACTGCTGTCACCACAAAGGCTCACCTGCTACCCTGCTACCCTCAGGTGCAGCATAAACCTCCAGTCAGCTTCTGATTCATGCTAATCAATTGCTAAATTCTCTCCGGGGATTGATAAGTTCTTATCTGAGCTCCGAGTCTCTCAGACTTGGCGAGCGCACGCATCGCGGCACTATAATTATCTTTAATTAAATGCCACGGATTGGCACAGGTCAATTATTCTTTCAACGTCTCACCCAGCTATACCAGACACATAGTGATAAACATAGAGATAAAACGTTTTGAAAAACAAGATATATAAAAATAAAAATAAAAAATACTCAGGAATGGGTCAGAGAACAGCCACCTTACCGTGAAAGAAAGTGCCAGACAGACGAATGTGAATCTCATAATGTGTGACTTGGACACTGAAGTGGTGTCACCGGCCAGCTTATTCCCAGGATTGTTCTGGAAGGTAGAGTGGTCAAAAACAGTCCTTTCAATTTAACTTAAAAAAAAATGCTGGGTTCGTCACAGAGGTTTCTACTCTTTTCTTGACTGCGGTTGAATTGAACTGCGTGTCATTGTAATTGCATTAAATCTGCATCACGGTCCACTTTTGCCCCCCCCCATGAAAAACTATCCGTGAGGCCATCCGGATTTCAGCTCCATGCCAACTACCATAATGTCAGTGGGGGTCCAGAATTAATGCCATTCACAATTACAGACGGCACTTTCTTTTCAAAACCAAGAGGTCCGTTAAATCAGGCTGCCATACTCATAAAACCCAACGTCAACGGCTTTGAGAAATTCCCCTTTAACCTGTAGACTGTAGGCAAAAGTAAACTCAGGCCCCTTACCTTGTCAAAGGCTGGGTAGATCGCCCTTAGCTCTGTCAGCCAGCCGTAGGGCATGTGACCCACCGGGTAGGTGGCGGTCAGGACCGCCACAGCCTGCAGACATCAGACAGACCATCAGCTCGAACCACTCTGATACCTCCCGACCAGGACTGTCCTCACGCCGAGCATAGTGCATGGGTCCACCACAGTCTCCCAGTCCAGCACATGCTGGGTTCAGACATGTCCCCAATTACAGGTCGGTCAGCACTCACGTCAGCACTCAATATGCAGACAGACAGTCCTTTCAGTGCCATTTTCGCCATTTTCTTTATAGTATGTGCTGAACGGATTTTAGTTCGCGCTGTACAATGTTCTCGTATCGATGTGATTTAATTGCCAAAAAAAATGACAAATCAGCAAAACACTGACATGTGATGACAGGCTGCGTTCAGAATTAAAGGCTACTTTCTCGTGTGCTGTAGAGAAGGTTTTTAACAACACAGTCTGAGCAGGATGAAGCGTGTGTCATACACGCAGATTAACAAACGCAAACGCAGTCCTGTGCAATTCATACCTCCTATGCCGGAGGGCATATGGAGAGAGAGAAAATGGGAAACCTACAGCTAACATAAGCCTACAGCAGTGTTTCCCAATCTGGTCCTCGGGGACTCACAGGCAGTCCATGTTTTTGCAAAAACGAGGAAATACGGCGGGTCACCGAGGACGGGGCTGGGAAAACACGGCATTAACGTCACACGAGATGGCTGGTTTATGGGGCGTTGAGATACAGATACTTTAGGTTAAATAAACAAAAGCACAAAGACCTACACTGAAGATGCCGGTTTACTATTTTAAGTCAGGAAGTATGACTCAAGTGGATGCTTACATTTCAGAATGAAGAAGACCCAAAATAACCCTTGAACACCGACTTCTGACTCTGAAGGGGGCTGAGAGACCCCCACGTGAGAATGTGGTACATGCCAAACCTCCATACTCGAGTTAGGGGGACCTCATTAATGTGAGGTGGGGGCGGGGGCACTTGCCTCAGTGGCGCTGTTGGTCCCTTTGAGATCCCTGGAGACAAACAGGTTGACGATGGGTCTGCTGATGCGCTGCGTGGCTAGGATGAGGGCCAGTGGCCACCAGAAGTTTAGCATCTTCTTGATGGTGGCATCTCCCTGCAAGATGTGGGGTGGGATGGTGAGCTGACGGGGGAGGGACCATGAAGTGACCTGGATACTCCACTGACAGCCGTCACTCGGCGCAGAGCCGCCCCTCTGAAACCCCCCTTGCGTACCCCCATCTCGGGCGAGGTGGATTCAGGGATGGAGTCGTGGATTTTGCGGTAGTAGCCCAGTCCCACGATGGTGAAGCGGACCAGCGCCCCCATGTACAGGGACAAGATGGGGATGAGCAGAGGCTCCAAGCACTCTAGGTGGCTCTGGAGGAGGATGGCCACAAACACGATCTGCGGCATAAAGAAAGGAGAGCGGATGACAGAGGGAGGGGGCGGGGCTTCGGGGGACCCTGCTGTCTCGGCCAGGACCCAAAATCATACAGGACAAACACGCCGGTCATCTTGGGTGCGTTCGGCATTCTACCAAATAGAGTCTGAACTGGGCTGCGCTCTCAAAAAACCTCTGTGACACTACAACCAGAGAGCTGCTGATGCAAATCCCAGGAGGAGAAAAGCAGAGACAGTCAGGCCAATGAGTCAGGGGGTTAGGCGCCTCAGATGGACAGGTGCCATTTTAATTTCTGGTTCAGACTGACGCCCGCCTGGCAACATAACATTTATAGTTTGCGTTAAGTCACCCACAGCACCAAAATGCACGCCGGTCAACACCGGATCGGGCCGGGGGAGGCAGTGATCCTCACCTGAGCCACGACATCGGAGATAGAGGCACAGCCCACCAGGAAACTGTGCTTGTGCTTTAGGAGGATGCCAGCATGGGTCCAGGCCTGGGAAAGCAGCAAGACAGTTACTGACCACTCGGGGTTATGCGCTGCAGAGAATATTAAACAGCTACAGCGGGGATTATTACTTAGCTACACCACGAGGTTCAATCAAACAGCTGGATTGTGGGGATTATTACACAAATTCTCTGATGGGATTATTCTAGTGATAATCTCTGCAGTATATCACACATACAGTGCTAGGATTATTATACTGCTATACTGCAAGGATTATTACACATACACTGCTAGGATTATTCTAGTGCTATACTGCAGGGATTATTACACAGATACATCGATGGGGTTATTATACTGCTATACTACAAGGATTATTACACAAACACACTGCTGGGAGTATTCTCCTGCTACACTGGAGGGATCATACTGTAGGTCCTCAGTAACTAAGGAAATGCTATGGAAAATACTGATTTTTATCTCAGCGTCTGAAATTAACACAGAATTATAAAGCAAATTTTTCTGATTAAAGGTCACATGTAGCCGGGCCTGACAAGCACTTATAACACTGAGTGTCACACACCCAAAATGCACATTAATAACTCCACATATTTCACACTAAGGAAACGATGCCCTCGGGAGAATTTAACTGTGCCCCCTTGTTTTTTCTTAACAAAATAAGGTCATTAAGGCTGGCATCACGCCCTGCAGCACTCCAGGTGTTAAATGTCCGTGGTCGATGGTGCACTTGTAAGGCGTGGACACAGCAAGTCACCAGCACAGACAAACTAAGATAAGGCACTACATCCTCCAAATTGTTTTGAGAGATGTACATTTCTCCCGAGGGCCTTTTATCACACTTAGCTGCCTGTCTAACTGCCTGCCCCAAATCAGTCCCAGCTCTGTTCCATTCAGTGGACCATGCTCTCCTGTTCTGTCCTTGGTGAAGCCCATCTGGTAGTGTGTTCCATGGGGAAACACTAATTTGGACAGGATTGAGTCAGTGTCTACACATTACACAACAGCTTTGTGGGTCTCCAAGGAGACCTGAACGTCCTCATTTCCGCATGGCATCCTATTGCACTTCAGCTTTCTGGCCATGGGGTGGCGCTCACCATCGCGTCCAGCAGAGGGAAGCACGACAGGTACAGGAAGGCTTTCCTGGTCTTGTTCCCTACTGAGTCCTCTACGTGGTGAAGCTTGTTGATGATGTAATAGCCCAGGTCTGTAAATGCTAGAAGCAAGAGAGGAGGAGATAAATCAAACACCGTGGGCCATGCCAGCCCCCTCCACAACATGGCTGAGAACACGATCGGGGAGCGGAAAGGGTTAGCAAACTGAAGTTAGCGCAGCACTGCTCCTCTTCTCAGCACCAGCGTCGATAACATCAGCCTTGAAAACCCTCCTCGAGACAGTAAGACGACCTCCCTTCACCCAAACACAGCCAGTGAAGGGCACGGCTTTGAACGATTTTAACAGTCATAATACAGTCTGGTCCAGAGAGCCTGGATATTTGACCTGGAGAAAAAATGCCTGTGGTCTGGATGAAGCACATTCCATCTAGAAGATAACTATCATCTCCATATCTGATGTCCTCCTGGTGTCCAGCCCTCTGCAGGGTGCGGAGTTGCCTCAGTGAAGCTAGCTAAGGAGGATCTACTCTTTGGGGGGGGGGGAGGAGGGGGGTCCCAGCTACCCCCACCCACGACTGTGGCTTTGAGATAAACAGGGTGTTCTAACGAGCTTTCAGGAGGAAAACAAGGCAATGTCGTATCAACCCACCAAGCAGGCTGTGCCGCGCAGGGAGCCAGATGAGGCAATGCAGCCACACTCGTGCTAATGGACACAGCAAGCCTTTGTTATGGCCCGTTTACTGGTTTCGGACGAGGTTTTAAACGCGGCGAGGCTGACCCAAACTGGCGTACGTGTGGGACGCTCTCCTGAATGCGTGTGCACCAGGCAGGCGTATTAAATGTCAGCACAAAGCGGTAGACAAACAAACACAAACACCATCCACCCATTTAGCTACATACGCAGAAATCGGCGCCATTCGCGTAAAGTTATTTCTGCCGAAATTCTGACGCGGCCGCTTGTAACGACAGCAGACGCATCTGGTCGTATTCCGGATTATTCTGCTAAACGGGCCCTGCTTTTTGTTCTCCTGATGCCCAGCTGTTGGAGGAGAGCCAGTGAATGAGGATGTTTGACTAAGAAAGCATAGTGCTTTGGCAGCAATTAAAATCAAGCCATTAAAACAAACCCAGTGAGACACCATAAAAATTAAACACCATATAAAAGGATAAGTTAAACCCCCCCCGCCCCCATGGGTGGTCCCATGGGGCATCACCAGGGAGGGGGGGGTCCACAGACAACAGCTCACCTATGAGAGTATGGAAGATGATGGCCACAGTTCCCGCGACAACCATGCAGAGGACGGCTTTGGTTCGGTCACGTTTGCTGTTCACGAACACCAGGCCCACGTTCTTGAAATCGCTCATGGGCCCTGTGAAGAACTTCATGAGGGAGTAGGCCAGGCCGTAGCTGGCTAACATCTCCACAGCGTCCACTCCGACCGAAGCGATACCCCTGTTCAAAGCCTGGAAGGGGGGGGAGGCTGTTAGTTGATCATTGTAAGACATTTTAAGTGGCTTTTTTTTAAAGGTCATTAAATACAGCTTCCATCCATCCATTACCTATCCTGGGGAGGGTCATGAGGGGGGCCTGCATCTCAGTCCAGGTACGTGAGGGCACAGGTCTGGCATACACTACTCAGGACAGCAGTCCACCACATGTCACAGGGCACATGAGCATCAACCAACTGAATAACCTTAATCTTGCTATATTTATCATTTACTAAAGAACTGAACGCCTTTCATGAGCATAAAAACAAAGCAATAAAATACACCTGGGCATCTGGAATAGGCCTCCTATTCCTGCTGGACTGTTGGATATGTGAGCAAGCAGAATTCATCATAGAGACCACCCCAGTCTGTCCTCACTATATTTGTGGGCCGTGGAGGACCACAAACTTCAGCCTCGATTTATAATCCCAGTGCAGCCCTGACAAATAACAAAAAACAAATGAAGCAACACCAGAAGACAGAAGGTAAGCGCATGTGTACGGCGGGTACCCTGGTAAAAGCGGCCAGCCAGCCTCAGTCACAGATGCCAGACATGACTGCATTAGTACCCCAGGGAAAGTGCGAGAAGCAGCACCCCCTCCCACCACTGGGGGTGCCGTTTGTAAATTAAGAGCAGAAACGTCACCGTTCATACCCTGCCATCAAGGTCCGGCATGCCACCTGGACCAGAGCCCCCTGAGCTTGTTTCCTACTGAGCCACAGTTTGCGTTGCGCACTTTAATCTGTCAGGGGGCGGGAATCACTGCCAATCTACTCAGGGCCTGTGATGTCCCCAAAAAGCTAGCGCTCAATGAGTGCAGTGAAATGCCCCCAGCAGCAACAGCCCCCCCTTGGCCACGGTGACCATGACTATTTAAAGCTCTCCGCCTGGCAGTTATGTAAGTGTGATCCTGCTTCCTCCCTCCATGTGACTAAACAGGTGTCAGACTGGCAAGTGGTGCGAGACACCCCCCAAATAAGCAGGGAGACGCAAGCGTGCCAGGGGAACAGAGAGGGGCATCAGCATGTAGGGCTCATGCCTCCTCTCTCCGCCATCACCATCATCACCTTCATCCAATAGGACACTCAGCAGCAGCCCCCCCCCATGTACTTGGCCCACCCCCACAGGAAATGTCCCGGTATGAGTACCCAGTGACCCCACAGCATTTCCTGGGGTTGGGCACAGGAGAAGCAAAAGGTGACCTAGCCGGTGACACGGTGAAATAGGTACAGGCTGCCTGCACTAGATGTGTCACTGGTTACCAACGCTCTATACTTAGTGTTAGGGAGGCTTTACACAGCTCCTCCACAGCGGGAACATCCAACCGGTGTTAAAGCACGAATAAATGGATTTTAAAAAGCAGATGCTGAAGCAGAGCAGATGACCGATCATACCCAGTGACCTAATCAGAGGGAATCTGCAGACTGCAGACATGGAAATAACTAGCTGTTTTTTTTCTTCCTCTTTATTCAGGTTTTTTTTTCTTCCTCTTTGTTCAAGTTCTGACCGCCCGCATGTCCATTCTGTTCCTTTTTGTTTACTTTTTCCAAGCCCAGTGGGATGGCGGGTAACCAAGTCGCGTTAAAGCTAAAGTAATTCTGTGCAAGCAGATGAGATGAGATGAGGACAGAAGATAAGCACCTGACCTCAGGTAAACTCTTAATATGGAGAAGATCCCCTACCCCCGCCCCCCCCCCCCCCCCC
>JAODKE010000088.1:7702890-7721401 GCA_026779605.1 Mormyrus hasselquistii
GGGGGAGGGGGAACAGGGGGAGGTGGCAGCAGCAGGGTGTTAAAAACAATCAACCGCAAATGCCCAAGCCCCCGGACTTCAGACACGGAGGACAACGATAAGAGAAGGACTCACAATGTCCTAGAGAGGCAGCGGAGGAATGAGCTGAAGCTGAGTTTCTTTGCCCTGAGAGACGAGATTCCCGAGGTGGCCAATAATGAGAGGGCCGCCAAGGTGGTCATCCTGAAAAAGGCCGCAGAGTGCATCTACAGCATGCAGACGGACGAACGGCGCCTCCTGCAGCACAAGGAAGAGCAGCGCAGACGGGGGGAGCGGTTGAGACACAGGCTGGAACAGCTGAGAGACTGTCACACGTAGGGTCAGCCGGGGACAGGGACACTAAGACTGCCGGCCCCCACATGTCCGCTCCGTGTATTGCATGCAAACGTGTAAATTGGCAGTCCACCACACAACCTTGGTCACGAGCCCGTCTGGCTTTCACCGTGAACTGCCTCCATTGAATAGCTAAATTTAAGTCCTTATGTTTATTGAGACTGATTTACACAGTCAATTATTACTATCTTTTTTATGTGATTTAATATTTGTTGTTTTATGTGCAGATTTATAAAGTTGGTTATTTTACAATTTGCAATAATGTTGTTTTTTCAATCGAAATACAATACTTTATGAACACTGTTGCACTTGTTACTGCATTTTCTACATGACCTTGAATTGCTCTGATGTCCTTGTATGGGAGTTAGACGGTACATTTTAATCAGCCAGTCTCACTGGCGTTTGCCCCCCCCCCCCTCCCCTTTGTCCGCTTTCTATTAAAACTGCTCAAGGGTTCGGTCTCATGGTTTACAGTTATATCTTGTTCCATCTGTGCTTGGGGCTGCTTCAGGTTGTTAGAGAGCTCTGCGGCATATTTGTGTAAAGTGCCGCTTCTGGTACTTAGCTGTGGAAATTGGTTCTGCCTCTCAAATCATTTATAGCACTTTTTAAAGTCCTGTGGGAACCGAGACTGGAATCTGAGCTGCGCCCTTTTCTGTCAACTGGCCCACACCCTAATTGCACTCTCCTCTCCAGCTACGCCACCTCCGGGTGTCTCAGTAGGTCCAAGGTGAGCTGAGGGGGCCGGGGGCACCCCAATTCGCCGTAGCACACGTCTACGAATGTTTGTCTTACGTACCGTCTCCGTGACAGCACAGGCTCGGGTCACCGCAGTGCCGCAAAGCCGCAAGGTGAGTTTACGCTGTCAGCTGGGACGCCTCAATCATCAAAACTGCGCAGGCCTTGCCGTGGGAGCCGTTTAGCTCCACACGCTAAATCAATCTCCCTTTCCCTCTGGCAGCATTTGCCCTAAGAGGCAAATAATTTATAAGGCAATGAATTTATGAGGCAAATAAAATATTTCAGTAACACCTTTAACAAACTGAAGAGAACCTTCCTTTGTTGTCCCTTAAGGTGGAAATGGAGGAAGTTCATTTAGATTACACTATCCCTATTTCATTTTTAAAAATTAACTTATGAAATGAATAGTTTTAGATTAATTTTGTTAATTTTAATTAAAAAAGGGATTCGGGTGATTAGGGTTTGGAGTAGTGGACGCATTGTGTAAAGTCAACAAGGTCCAGTTATGTATTCCAAGAAAAAAGCTTGTCAATAATACCTTTACATTCAGGACATGTGGCAGGGTGTGTGAGTGCTGTAAGATATCCCCCTTCCCAGTGAAACATCAGCCCAGATTGGGAGACACCAAACTCACTTCCTACAGTGGTCCCAGATCACTCTCTACACACAGAAGGGCTCCGGGTGGGGGAGGGGGCAGCAGGGATGCACACCGAAGGAGGGGTGGTGTGGTGTTATACACTGGTGTGGGTTTATATAACACGTGCTGGATTGGGGGTTTACATCACACACACGCACACACACAGCGTCAGCACGCGGGGCACTCCGTGACGTCACGTACTGTACCCGAGCGCACGCGGAGAGCTCGGAGGAGCTCTTGCTTGTCGGAACACATGGGCAGGCGGTCGGGCACGAGCACTACTATTGCCCCATCGGAGGGTATTTCCACCTGGAATAATCGGCACATTTCCACACGTGAAGCTGCGCGCCGGTAAGACTTTGGGAAACATGCATATGTGTTTCTGTCCAGCGCCTCCATGGACGCTCGGATTGTTTTTCTGAAGAAGACGATGCAAAATACAGACGGGAGCAAGCTAAGCTGTAGTTTGCCGTCGCTGCTGGTCACGCTGCTGCTTATAATATGTACATTTCGATTTAATATTTCTAAATGAAGATCGAAAAATGTTTCAGTTATTGGAAGTATATGCTTTCTACTCCAAACGAAGGGAGATGCAGGTTTCAAGATCATTCATTCTGAGGAATGTACAATAAACTCTATTTAAAAATTATATATATATTACAAAAAATAAACATGATTTTCAGTGTTTATAGGACAGTTGAGTTGAGACTGGCGTTTTATCGCCTAACTCTTTTGCGATTGCGTGTTTCCAGCATTCTCCTCCCCCAGGTAGCTGTCATGAGCTTTTCTGCTTCCTTTAACCATAAAGTTACTGATCTTTGCTTTATTCCGTATCTGCTGAGAAAGTCACTGTACAGCCACCCTAGGCTCATGTTCCGTTTTGTTCGTTTTGTGTGATTGTAAAAGCATTTAATTCAGTCATGTCTGTGTTCGGAGCTGTATGGTTTGATTTATCTTTCAGTAAATCCATCTTACTTTTCGGGATTTTTAAATTGCTGTTTTAATCGACCAATAAATCAATCTCTCCTTGAGCCGTTATGACCTCAATGATGTATTTAACGCAGAAACCACTGCTGCTGTAGCGCAGCCTTGAATACAGCCAGTGACAGGCGACGTTTTTGGGGACGGTTTAGCTTCATTGCTTCAGTCATCAATGCTCATCCAGCGAGACAGTCGGCTTGGTGTTTTTGTTACGTTTGCTTACGGATAAGGACATCAGAGCCTCAGAGGTGCCTGGATTCCCCAGGAGATTTAGGGGGTCGAACCCTTGAATTTGTGAAACTATGTGTAAAATTGGCGGGGGGGGGTGACTGATATTTTTTAAGGAAGAGCAGAATTTCTAGGTATACCCCGGCTTATGGGTGGCTTTAATCGGTGTAGGTTTAATTGCAATCAGCCTGGCATTTTCAGTGGTAGGGCTTGAATGCAGAGCATGCAGGGAAGCACACCTGCCAGCATCCAGCATGTGCTGCTGCAGATTTTAAAGCACAAACCCAGTCAGCACCTCCTCTGCTCCTCCGGAGGGGAATTCTGTGCTCCATTCTGTCTCCTCAGTGTGCTGACTTCTGCCTGTCTCTCTATGTGTCTGTCTGTATTTTCCTTCCGTTTCACCGTTTGTTAAATCTATCTCTTCTACAGGACCTTAATAACAGCCCCTGCCCCTTGCCGTCATCCCTGTGTCTCGCCACCCTGTTCACATCAGCAGCACAGCGCCTCCGTGGGGTGCGCTGCTGTTACTGTCGTCAGGGATAGCATGTCATGGTATAAAAATAGGCCGGTGTCGAGAGAGCGCGGGGCTCTGGGCGCCGGTCCTGCCGGCGCGTCAATCCGGCGTCCAGGGGTGAACAACCTGATCCCTCCCTCCTCAGAGAGTGCATCCCTGTCAGGTTAACATCACGGCTTGCAGGTCGGGACTCATTTGGCAAGAGGCCCGCCCCCTGCCCAGTGGATCACGCACGTTCACGTTGAATCGAAGGTGTAAAGAGGCCAAAAGCAGGTCATGTCCTGAAGTTAAAGGCCCCCGGATTAGAATGGGAGCATCAAGGCTGAATTGGAGCAGCTTGTAAGCTGACTCACACCGTCACTTTTCTCTCTTCCACACGCGCTCATGCACTTTCTGTCTGGATCACAGGAAGCCCCATCCCTCACCTCCCTGTCCCACCACCTGTCTGAATGTATCTTGCAAGAAATTATGCATAACTTGTACTGTGCACTGCCTCCCCAAGGAGGACGAACACTCCCTTGAGTTCCCTCTTCTCTCTTTTCTTTGTTACCGTCACCTCAAGCTTAATCTCACCTTGGGGACTCTGTAAAGTGCTTTGCGACAATTTTGCGGCTACGGTTTAAAGTGTGATCTAAATAAAGTCAAATTGAGTTGAATCAGTCAGTCAGTGGAGTTGTTTGTGTTTGGCAAAGCGGCGGGAAGCCGAAGGATTCCCTCGGGGCGCCGCTCCTCGGATCTTCCTCGAATTCCCGCGCCCTGCGGTTCCTATATGTCTGAGGAGAAGCACAAGCGATAGCGCGCATCTGCCTCCCACGTCTCCTCTGTCGTTCTCAGTCACGCCGGGAGTGATGAAAGTCTTGCGTAACGGTGCTGGCAAAGTGGCATCTTAAGTTCACCTTGACCCCAGGTCCTGTGCCAGTCTCCTCCCCTTTCTCACGGTGCACGGCTGGATGTCATGTGATCAGACAGACAATCGGAGGAGTGTAGGAGGGGAGGAAGCGGCATCCGGAGCATGCACGGGCAGGAGCCTGGAATGCTCTGGCCCCGTCACTAAACTCCCAGCTGAAGCGTCCTCGTCCTCCGGGTGTATGTGGCGTTTATGGGAGGGGTTTAGCTAAGGCGGTTTTATGTAACTGGCCGATTCAACTTTCCCATTGGTTGACTTCCGTGAAATTCCGTGCGGCGTTCTCACTTTCGGCACTCATTCAAAGGAATGCGGCCGGCTCCGTCAGGTGGTTACCGGGAGCCGTCCCAAGCATTCCCCAAGCATTTTGCACGCTTGGCACGGAGCACGGGACCCGGAAAATACAGCTAGACTGGAAAAAGCTACAATAACACAGACTGGGGGTTGTTCTGGGCCGGAACGCCAAGCAGACACAGAGGGCGCCATTCAGGCCCCCTACACAGCAGCCTTTGTGGATTCAGTCCCCGTCTCCTCGTAGCATCTGGACAGGAGACCCATCGGCATCAGCTGAGGTTAAACTCAAAACACCAGGCCTCTTAAAAAGGGTCTGTTGGCCTCACTGTACGGGACGTAGCGCAGACGGATTGACGTGTGATTTGCTTGGGTGTTTCTTTAATTTGATTTCCATCGAGCTCAGGGTCATTCTGCAGAGCCTCGGGATAACTCCTGCTGTAAGTGCTATCGCTGTGAAGGACTTTAAGAGGTGGCAATGCAGCAAAACGAATTTCAGATTATCTGAGCCGTTAAAAAAGTTTTTCTCTCAATAGCATGGGCCCGATAGCTTAGACGTCAGGGTGAAAACCTTGACAAGATCATTTACAACTCTACTTACATAGCTCACGCTGTATTAACTTACTGGTAACTACTAGGCCATTACTAGGTTAACCGCAGTTGGCCACATCCACGAGAGCTGTACGATGTTACCATGGTAATCCGGCAAACCACCACATCTCTCTGCCATTGCAGTATTGACCATTTGAGGTCCCTGCTGTGGCAGGAGATGTTTCCTTGTAGAATCCCAGCCCGGGAGGAAATCCCAGTTCCTAGCCAGCTCTGTCTCACTCAGCCTCAACACAAGCATGCTCTCTTGGTCTCCCATAAATACTTAATGGGTTTTTAATATCTTCTGGCTGATCTCCGGCACGTCCGGTGCGTGGCCTGTGGCAGATGTCTCCGGAACAGTAGCATACTCTGCCAGGCCCCGCAGACACATCCAAGGGTCACAGTCTGGTTTTCGAGCCACGGAGGACACACCTGCGAAACTGCTTGAAACAGGACAGACCCTAAAGATAATCACCTGCTGTCCACCATGCTTTTTCAGAGCGACTTGTGTCATGGTACAATAGGGAGCACACAAGCGGAATATGAACGGAATATGAAATATGTTAGATGGATCGGAAGCAAAGCAGAACCAGATCCCTGTGATGTTTTTGAGAGCATTCTCCAGTTTTTTTACTGTCTAAATGTTCTTCAGACGTTCATCAGATTTGTTGCACAATGTCCACAGGATCAGCAGTGGGGTACAGTTTGATCACCAGAGTAGCCGTATTTTTGCTCTGCATAGTTGCCATTTACCATGACGACACAGCCCGTCATCACTTACCCTGGCCCCCCCCTCCGCCATTCACAGATGAGATGGTTTCTAATAAGGTGTTAAAGCACCTCTTCTCATGATCAATCAGCCACTGTCACCACGCAAGGTCCTTACCGCTGTCCACTGGCCAACTAATTAGCATGCCAGTTGCTAGGAGGGCTGTGGGAGCCCTGCCAGACAGCCCAGTGTGTGGACTGGATGGACTGGGAGTGCTGAGGGCCCAGGGAGGAGAAAGGACCTTGGGGAGTGAGAGTGGTTCTCAGTGACGACAGGGTCTTCTGAACAAGAAAAGTCGTTGACACACAAGAATTCGCACCCTGTTTCCCGGCGGTTTGGAGCAGATGCTGTCGGACCCGCCGGCCATGAGGGCTTCACTCTTATTAGCGACCGAGGAGGGATCATCTCTCACAGCGCCCCCTGGAGGCCTGGCGTGAACATTACAGTGTGCACCTAAGAATTTGCCAATATACCGGCTCTAGGGACATTCCTCAAAGGAGTTTTTCAGCATGAATCATACAGCCGTGCAGAACTCCACAAATATGACAATGAAGTTTTCTTGCTCGAGAGACGTAGTTCATGCCGTAGGAATGTAAAAGCTGGGAAGCTGACTAGCTGTGTGGATGGTCAGGTTCATGTCCTACTGGCGGGAAATAGTGCAACAGTGACCACAGCTCCTGGGATTCAATAAAATACCAAAATTACTAGTCAAATCATGAGTGTTTTTCTGCCATAATGCTCTGGCTTTCTGAGAAGATCGTTTTCATAAGAGGTTGTCACACAGACAACAGTCTTGGTGTTTCAGAGGCCACAGAGCATTATAGGTAATAAGATCTGTCCATGTTGTTGGACTTCTCTCCAATCCAGGAGTGGCCAGTCTTATCCGCAAAGCGCCAGGATTCTTCAGCCAATTAGTCCTCTAATAATCTAATTACGACTAGCAGTGAAAATCTGCACACACAGTGGGCTTTCAGGGTAGGATTGGCCACCCCTGTTCTAAACAGACCTACTGTAAGCAAAAGTTTATAAGAATTTTATCACAAGTGGTTCTTCCAGTAAATTCAGTGCTTTGCAGTTTTATGAATCATTTCTACTGGGATAGGTGAGTCTTAATGATGACAATTTTCCAGAAAAGGAGGAGATGCTAAATCTCCTTTTCTAGGGGAATGAATTCAAAGTTTTCAAAGGCTGTTACAGATACGTTTGGTCATGCAAAACCACCCGCCTGTGCTGCTGGACGTGAAACGTGCCTCTTGAGGTCTTTTCAGACCAGCCAGATGTTTCAAAGAATAAATGACTATTATTTCAAAGGACATCCTACTGACTCCTAAAGAGATTAGTAATTCAACACCTGTCATTTTTTTGGTTCCACTGTATCACACAAAACGCCAAGAAAATGGCGCATATACCTTCAGAGGGGTCTCTGGGGGACAGATACAATGGTTGCTTTTTTTTCCAGGCTAAAAGCGCCAAGTGTCAGCATGAGCGTCTCGCTTGAATCCCGAACCGTCTGGACCTCAGATATTCTGAAAGCCAGAGAGGTCGAGCATTTGGAGACACTGGGCCAGTGGTGTCCCGAACGACGCCTGACAGATTTGGACAGATTTGGACTTTATTAGCATTGAGCGTGTTTTTGTGCAGATGATGTTCCCTCGTATTTTAATAATGCTGCTTTTTAGGGGAACATTCTGCCCACAGCTGTCTGGAGACTCTGGGAATGTGGTCACAGCCTCAGTGTTGGGAGGGGGGGGCTTTCCCCAGTGGTGATGACATTGGCTGGCCACCAGACCCCCCCCCCCCTCAGGCCATCATGAAACAAGCCTGGACAGACATGCAACACCTCCAGATTAGAAGTGTGAAATCGGCAGGCTTGTCAGTTGGTTGGATTGTTCCGGATGGTTGCCTCTAGTGAGCAGATGTTACTGTTCTTCTCCATATAAAGCAAGTTGGTCCCTCTCAGCACATTGCTGAAGCACAAGCTAGTGGTGGTGTTGGGGGGGGGGGGTTCTGCTGCTGGAGGAACGGGGGCGGCTCATACTTTGAGTGATACTGGGGGAGTCTTTGCCCTGGTTTCATTTGCTCCACGTGCGGGAGCTGCCCGGTTTCTGGACTGGCCCCCACACCCCGTGATTTTCCATAGCAACAGTGGGTAGGCTCCTATATTTACCCCGACCTGGCCGTATCACGGTCCCGCGTCACCCGCAGTTGCCCCCCAGCCCGGGACAGAACTGTTGGTCCAGGATCTTTTCAGGGAAAGTACACCTGATGTGACCCAAATGTCAGAGGACCATGGGGCAGAGGTCCAGTCATGCCCCCTGCTGGCGAACCGCCACATGACAGAGAGTCTCAGCAGCTTTAGTTGGGTATTCTGGGCTGGTGGATGCCGGGCCATCGCCCTGGCCCCTCGAACCCGATGCCCATCTGTCTCCACTGATCAGCACGCCCCATAGTGACCGCTTCACCCTGTGAGCACAGTGTCCTGCCCTCCTCACCCCTGCAGGGTCCCCCGTGCCTGGGGGTGCTTTTACGGCTTCTCAGCGTAAAGCGATAGCAGTCTGCTTAAAAAATACCCCCCCAATTGCTGATTCATGCTCCCCCCACCCCCCGGCTGTGTGTAATCCTGAAGCCGTTTCTGCCGGAAATCCAACAACGTCTTTTGAGACTTTGGGGGCACTAAGACCTTTTGTCTCATCTGGGTTGAGGTCTGCTGAGATCAGCCAGGTCGGAGGAACAGAACCTGCTGTCAGGACTGCAGTTCTGGCCCGGTGAGCCCCGGAGGAGATTAACTGGCACATTTGGTGTGTGTTTAGGGTGGGGGCCGGCTACCCAACCCCACTCACTGAGCACAGCGAGCTCTCTGTCATGGACACAGACGCGGGGGATGGGGGCTTGCAAGCCGGGCTCCTCCGGGATGTGTTTCAGGGTAGGCCAAGTGCTGGATGGCAGGGGAACGAGCCGCAGGGATGCGGGCAGGAGGACAGGATGGAGTGGCAGGCGTCCTGCGGGTCCTGTTTTAAAGTTTATTAGTATTATGTTGTTTATTATACTCCCCCTGCCCCCCCCCCTCCAGCCAGGCCTGTTTGTTCAGTGGCTCCTGACCTGTAAATAAAGCAGGCTGCTTTCTCAGTGCTGTCTATCTACCAGTATATGTGTCTCTGTGGGGGGGGGGGGGGGTTTCTACACCTGTGCTGGAGTAGGGGACAGTGTTACACCGTTAGATTCATGTGCCCCTTCCTCTTTACTAATATTGGAATCCCTCCCCCACCACAGTATAACGGTATGAAGAAGTTCTGTTTCTTTATCACATCTAAATAAATCGTGCATGTGGCCCATAGTGGGAGTTCAGGGGCCCGTTCCCAGGGCCCCCGGGGTGCCGGACTCAGCCAGCAGGATGCCGAACTTCCTCCTTAATTGGTAATGAGCGCTCCATCCCCCCCCCCCCCCCCACCCCCCCCCCCCACGAGGCGCGCGAGCCATCGGCGCCCCGCACACACATACATGCTGCAGGTGCACTGCTTTCTTGGCCTGGATTTTTTTTTTTTGTGTAGTCCTGGAGGAAGACTTTGATTGGCCAGACCCGGTTTGACTGGAGGCGGGACTTACCCAGAGTGTGAAGACAAATGAGGTGGGCATGACACACGGCACTTCTGGACAGAAGTTGTGTGCGCATAGGCAATTCAAGGCTTCTGGCCTGGGAGGTGCAAGGTGACGTTGTGGGGGTGGGGGGTACATTTAGTGCGAAGCTCGGTGATCAAACACAGACACTTAGAACTTCATAATAGGGGCAACACTCATTGTTTTGGGGAAAAGGGTCACCCTAAGCCCAAGGGTCTCCGTGTCTGAAGAGACTGATTCCTACCGCAATGCTGCTGTTTTCCATGCTTCAGTTCAACACGTGCTTTGTGTTTAATTTTCCTGTACATGGAGAGCAAACCAAATAAATCATGAGTGTGTTAGCTGAACGGGTATAGGGGAGGATGTTTGTAGTGTGACTGACACACAGTGGAAAAACTGTTTGATAGGTGGGTGTGCCCTGAACAAACACAGTCATGCACACACACACACACACACACACACAGCCGTGTAATCATATCTATTTGGGGACTGCTTTTTCATTTCTATGGGAAAAATGCTAATGCTAATTATGACAGCCTTAACCCTTACCCAGGCCTAACCATAAGTACCAAAAAAAAAAACCCACAAGGGAAAAAAAACGGGTATTCATCACGTTGTGGGAACATTTGATCCTGAACCACACACACACTTCCTTCAAGACATTCTGCAGTAAACAGCCCGGGCAGAGCGGCCATTGCTTCCTGTTACACTGCGGCCTGCTGCCAGATAGACATTGTGTCCACACTGGGAAGGCATGCGCCTGCACGACAGCGAATCCCGCCCTGGGGATGGGCGGGGGGGGGGCAGAGCTGCTGGTCGATGGCCTCTGCACAGCTGGGCTGGGGAGGGACAGCACTCCCATTGTTATGCTGCAGCTCCTTGCAGGTTCCTGCTGTAACTGAAACACGTGGCACGCAGTCGCTGTAAGTAACCGAATTCTCTCCAGAGTCACACATGGGGGGATGACCTGCTTTTTGCTCAGATGATAGCCCGATAGGGTCCACGTTTCAGCCTCCCCCATAAATGTACAAGCCTGCCTTTCCCGAAACCGACTCGACAGGGGCGGCAGCCTGACCCCGGCTCTCGCCGTCAGCGGTCTCCACTGTAGAAAAAAGGACACGGCAAGTCTCACTCTGCTCCCACGGTTAGCTTAGCCCCTGTATCTATCCTGGTCAAAAATTCCACGTTTTGTACTGATATTTCATTTATTTCCCTCTCCCTCACAATCATGGAGCACCTTGAAAACTAGAAACAAATAAAGTAGTTTCACTTGTACATACGACATCCGTTTCAGACACATTTATTTTGTCAAGGTGCACAAGTGCTTAACAGAGTTAACCAGCACAAATGTACCGTATGCGCCTTGAAAACCCTGCAGTAGAAAGGTATGACGATCTGCCGCGGCACAGCTCTCTCGTGTCTCTCCCGCTGAACTGCACAGCTTTCCGATTAACAAGTTCCGGTCCACGTGACTCATGGAGGAGGTAGCGCCACTATTTTAATGGAAACATTTTCCTCAAACAAGAAATTTCATTTAAAGACACTTCTAGCTTATACTGTTCACTATAAGTATACCCAACGAAAATAAGGAAATGGAAACAAACAGAAATAAATGTGATGGCGTCACATGCTGTCTTTTCGCGTTGTCATGGCAACCCGCACAACCGCATTTCAGCGTCAGCTGCGCTTCCACAAATTATTCTACCTTTAATCAGCACGACTCGGGATAATAAGTACACTTTACACTCTTCATTAAACAATCGATGGTAATTTCTAAGACTCTTTCTGTTGTTCCTTAAACACTCTGGCATCAACATGAGCCGTATGATCACCCAACAAATAAAATGTGAACAGTAGAATTTACATCTCAACACCCCAAAAACAATCATGAACTACAGCATAATAGTCATTTTATGCTAGAAAGCAACATTTAATCGATGACCGACTTTACACCCCCCCCCTTCTCCTTTTTTTTCTTTGCAACAAACAAGGATTACTAATTTCTGAGTGGGTCTTTGTACGATGGATTGCTGGCTGAGGTGTTCACCTCCTTTTCCTAATTTCCTAAGACCTAATCTCCAGTCTGTGTTATCACCTTTCGTACCAGTCCACCGTCATCCTCGCGTGCTTCAATGACTCTAGCAAGTTTCCATTCATTGCGAGGGACATCATCCTCTGTGAGGATCACATTACATTACATCTTGGTGCATGCCATTGCTGTCTCAAGGCGATGTTTGTCAAATATTCCTTCCTCCATCTGTGCCAAAATTGCTCGGAGAGATATTGGACCTCTCTCCACCGTTTTCTACCATACAGGTCCTCCTTGATGAATTTACCTGGAGGAGGAAGTGGGATAGATGATCTCATGGTGATCAAGTGATTCGGTGTGAGCGGCCGCAAACTTTTGGGGTCGCTGATGTCATCGACAGTGAGCGGCTGGTTATATAAAGGAACGTCCTTGAGGAGATACCATCCAACCTTCCAGCACAGCAGGCAAGGACTGTGCTCAGTACGCGTTATACTGTCCGGATTCGATGCTCCCATACTCCTCCAGCGTGACTAGAGTGTGGGGTGTTCATCTGAAAGTCACACTGATTTTCTGCCAGGTATGCAGCCCCTCTTTCCGTATCAAGTTCTTTCAGGGCCTTTGTCATTTGATTTTTAGCTCCCATGAAGTTAGTTCCCCGATCAGATTTAATGTGCCTGACAGCTCCACGAAGAGCAATAAAGCATCGCAAGGCAATGATGAACACGTCGGTTGTCATACCCTCTAACATCTCTATGTGTACCGCCCTTGAGCAAAGACATGTGAAGAGAAGGCCGTACCGTTTTCGTTCTTTGCGACCTCTCTTGGTGCGAATGGACCAGAGCAGTCCAGTAAGTGAATGGTGGTGTGGGATCAACACGGTCACCAGGATCTCTGTCCAGCTTCCTTTTAAGGTGCTTCAGCCATACTAATGCCAGTTTCCTGTTGTCTGGGAGGTGAGGATGGTATTTGAAAGAAAGAGGCATTTCAAGGTGACTATGCTCATTTTTCTGCAGGAAGCAAATATCTTCTTGAAATATGCTTCTGTCGCCAGGTTTTGTGTCTGCAAAATCTGACTCAAGGACCTTGATGACAGCAGCTGGTGTTAAGGTAACTCTCTGACGGATACTCGATGACAAAGACCAGTCACGTCTTTAGCATTCATTCGCTGTGGCACACTTCCCACAATACTCCAACCGAGGTCAGTTTCAATAGCATAAGGCTCATGGTCACCCCCAGTGATGACTCTTCTCGGAATTAGAGCTCCGGAGCAGTCATAGCCAATCTGTAATCCAACACCGCAGTCCATTAAGCGGGGTATCTTCTGGGCTATGCTGACAAGGTGATTCCATTTGTTGGCTGTCTGACAAGTGGGAATATGTGCACGATCAAGAGGAATAAAATGTCTTGTGTAGGTTGGAGGCAAGCTGATGGAACATTTCCTTCAAAACACAACTTATTCTCAAATATGCATTTCTTCTCATCCTCTACAGACATTTCCATTCGCCTCTTGCATCTATGTATAGAGTGGGGGGGGGGGGGGGAAGATGGTGCTATCGTTCGGCAAACCAGAGACTTGCAGGTTCGAGCCCTGGTTCCTCCTGACCCCATCAAAGTGTCCTTGAGCAAGACACTGAACTCCAAATTGGTTGGCACCTTGCATGGCAGCCTCCACTACCGGTGAATGTGAGGCACATGTTGTAAAGCACTTTGAGTACTTGCAAGAGTAGAAAAGTGCTACATAAATGCAGTCCGTTTGCCATTTCACCACAGCAAATACCCTTGCCAGTGTTTGAGTTTTGTGAAGGTCTGCTCCATTTCTTTAGTTTCTCCACACCTCTCAAGCTTATCTCACCAAGGTTAGATTTAGTTGTGGAGCTTGGTGGAACTGAGGCCTTCACATATGTGGCAAACGTGTTTGCTTCTGAGCGCCTCATCTCTCTTACTAGTGTCTCAGCAGAGTACCTTAAAGCATGCAAAGACGACACTGGATTACATACTTTGCGCACCTCCTTAGAGATGAAGGAGGCAAACTCATGAAAGCTTGAATAGTCACTGCCTCGATCCACTTGCTTTGTTACATGACGGTTCCATCTAGATATCACCCATTCAGGGAGTTTGACAAGTATTTTCTGGTTCTCCTCACAGTCATTGAGAACCTGTAACCCCTTTATGTAAGGCATGGCATTACTACGTGTTTGGAGAAAATAATTGAAATCTCTCAGCTTGACATATTCTTTTCCACCAATACTTGGCCACCTATTTAGCTTCTCTCTGAAGGCCTGTTGCACTACAAGGGAATAGCCATATCTGGCATTCAGCCTATCCCATGCTTGTTTATAGGCTTCTTCATCTTTTCTGTAGAAGCTGCCTTCCAGAGATGATCTTGCCTCCCCTGCTATGTATTTTTGTAGGTAGAATAGCCTATCTGCAGGGTCAGAGCATCAGCTTTATAAGAGCGTTAAAGCTTACGCTTAACTTAACTTCAGAGGGTCACCCAAGAATATAATAGGTTTTGGAGTAGGAAGGCGAGAGAGAACTAATGACTCTCGGAACGACTGGACTAATGATATCTCATTTTGCACAACTTTCTGTTCTTGATCTAGGATATGATGAGCAGATGGGCTTGCATCATTCACCTTGTCGAATAATGGACTGTCTGTCCCATCTCTTCCCTCTTCTTCAGTAAAGACATTCGACCTTGCATGAATGACCTCAAGGTCTCTCCGATTTTCAAGGTTTCTCCTTCGCTGACGTTGAGCCTCAATGTCAGCTTCCATGTCAAGTTCGTTTTCTTTGCAGCCAGCTGAGCCGCTTCTGCCCCCACAGCAGAAATGCTCTGAGAGATGACTAGAATGGCGACGCCTCGATGCAGTAACTCTGGAGGCTGAGGATCCATATATGGATCTAGCATATTCGTTGTCAAGTAGCATGCGTAATCTCGCTCCTTCTACCACAGCGTCAAACTCACCCCTTTCTTCAGTTAGACGCACTATCATCAACTGCAGTAAGTCTGTTGTCACAGCTGAGCATGCAGCGACCTTCGAATTTCTTGACTTGGTGATGTTTTAAGATGAATCGTGTTATACTGCTCCTGTAACACCGAATTTAGCCTCCCGGCCTCGTCCATCATGTTATACATGTCATTATAAGAGCATGTTTGCTTTAACCTTGTTCGAATATCTTTTGCGTCGCTTTTCCATTTCTCAGATGTTGCTTTGAACTTCTTCCCTTTCTGAATTAACTCTTGATTTTTCAGAGTTTCAGAGTCTGCATTTTTGGTGTTAATCGTCTTTCACGAGAGGATTTTCTTATTTTTGTCTTTGATGCCACACTTTTTCTCTTTTCTGCCCCCTCTACACCATTCCCTTCTAACATGACATCCGGCTGATTATAACCAACTTTAGACATTTGACTCTTTCAAAATGGAATATCTTGTGAAGAGAACAAGGTATGTAAGGTAAATTACAGGGATGGGATAGCTGTAATCGGCAGATAATTACAAAAGAAAACACACAAAACAAACCCTTGAACACTTCATTAGCGCCTGATCTTGAGTTTCTTACTTTTAGGCATCAACAAATCTTTAACAGTTTCAGTCTTTGTCAGGCTTGCAAACAAATTTCCTCTTTTACACTCTCTTTGTGATTAATCTGCAACTTATGTACTATCCATCAACTTCCTGAGGCATAAAACTGCACAGTATAACCTGAGGACTCACTCTGTAGCTTTGAAACTGTTTCTTGAAGTGCCCTCTGTAAATGCTGCTGTCCGTGTAGCTCGATGTAGTATGACAAGCGTGCGGAAGCCCTCCGTGATGGATTAGATCACGTTTTCACTGTATCTACCCTGGTCGAAAACTCCACGTTTTTGTACTGATGTCCACAATTTCGTTTTTGTTTCCCTCTCCCTCACAATCATGGAGCACCATGAAAACTGGAAACAAATAAAGTAGTTTCACTAGTAGATACGACATCCGTTTCAGACACATTTATTTTGTCAAGGTGCACAAGTGCTTAACAGAGTTAACCAGCACAAATTTACTGTATGCGCCTTGAAAACCCTGCAGTAGAAAGGTATGACGATCTGCCGCGGCACAGCTCTCTCGTGTCTCTCCCGCTGAACTGCACAGCTTTCCGATTAACAAGTTCCGGTCCACGAGACTCATGGAGGAGGTAGCTCCACTATTTTAATGGAAACATTTTCCTCAAAAAAAAAAAATTCTAAAAAGACTTCTAACTTATCTTGTAGTGTTTACTATAAGTATACCCAAAGAAAATTAAGAAAAGGAAACAAACAGAAATAAATGTGATGGCGTCATATGCTGACTTCCGTTGTTGTCATGGCAGCCCACACAACCGCATTTCAGCATCAGCTACAGCCCCCACGGTTACCTTAACACTCCCAGTTAGCTTAGGCCTCACCTATTAGTTTAGCCCCTGCTGGTTAACTTTGCGCTTGCAGGTCAGCCAGGTCTCCAACTTCGGTCAGCTGGCCGGCGTGAGATTTTCAATCCAAGACAAGTCTGCTCACGCATTTACATGTACGTGACAGTTTCATTACCTTGTAAATATTCTATAGGGTTTGCAAACTACCCAAACACTTTCGATGTGGCTAATTTTAGGTTCATAATGGAGTAACACAGAATCGGCGTAAGATTTCTTCCGTGAGTGTGAGTCTGAAAGCGCGAGTGTCACGCCAGATGTGTGAGAGCTGGCAGCCCTAGGTTAGCTTGGCGGTCATCAGGTAGCATAGCACCTGCCGGTTAGCTTAGCCCCCAGAGAGCCCAGGAATTGCTCAGCTGGTGTCTGACACTTGAATCGTAAATGAGGGAAGCAATTGACAAGATCAGTGACAAATCAGCGATGATGCTTCCGCTCGGGCACCGCCCCAGCCCTCATACCCTCAAAAGGAGGTTGGGGTGTTGGGGATGAAAATGTCTGGGACTCATCAGCAATGCTGTCGGACCATTTGCTGCCGCCCTTTGCCAGGCAGTGCCAGCAAGAAACAAACAGTCTAAACACTAAACACCAGGTCACGTTTGTTTGAATGTTCAGAATGGATGGGGGTGTCTTTTGTCTTCCGCTGCCCTGTAAACACTGCCCCATAGCTTATAAACAGCCCAGGAATTTTGGGAGAGTCAGATGATGGTGTGGTGGGTCTTTAAGGTCTGGGAGTGAGACTCCTGAATTCCTGAACACCCCCCCGGTGGAAAGCAGAGATCTGTGCTTGATCGGCATGATCTGTGCTCCCCTCAGCAGCCTGGGTGATGCCGGTCCCACGGCCAGGGGATCTGCAGGGGATCGGTGAAGCGCAGTGTGTTTGTGAAAGCGAGCGCTTGACAGCGAGCTGCCCACTGGAGGCCTCCGTGACCAGCCCCGAATCTCACGGTGGCACCGTATCAGAGAATGTGGTACCAGGATGAAATGTAATAACATAGCCTATGAATATGGTGCCTATGAATAGCTGCTCTCACCTCCGGCATCGAGGAGCGCAGTGGTGGCAACCTGCCATGCCGCCCTCATTCACCTCCCCGCGGAGGAGGGAGGGCATGGGGTAGGACAAACGGGAGAAGGGGATGAGTCCCAGCGGCGCCACCCACTGGCCGGTGCAGATCACCACCGTTCCCTTTGCATTCAGTGGGTATCGTACCCAGGCTGGTGCTTCTCCTCTGGTTCCGGGTGGCCCTGCGGCAGCATGATGAAGGACAGGTCACACTCGTGACCTCTAAGCCCCTGGTTCTTTCAGCTTCCCAGCATGTTTGACTGCTGTGATAAGCAGGGCTCAGGTTGTAATGGGATGCACCTGGATGCCATTTTCCTGTGAGAGAAAAATGAAAAACTACCATGCCCCTAAAATGTTCTGTGCTATTTTACTCACCTAAAGGTAAATCTAACTATTTCAGCAGTACTCCTGGAAGTCTGGTCCGAAACGCAGCTGAATCCAAACCGTACAATAGCTCCTGGTCCTCCTGCTCACCCCCACCCTGGCAAAAATCGGACCCCCTCCCTTGCGATATTTTAGTTCGGCAGGTAAGGATCTGTCTCGTGCCTGAAAGGTTGTATGTTTGAATCCCTTGCTTGCCCTGCGGGTGGCGGATTCTGACTGACCCGAATCTTATGTCTTTGTATGAAAGTATCTGCTATGTAAACAAATGATAACCTCCTGTGACTCCCTTCCTATGGAAAACGGGAGGGGGGTGGATTAGGTGTGTTTCCCATTTCCCGAGTACGGTGCCCTCGCTACCCCGCTGCCCGTGTCCGTACGACAACGTCCTGCGATTCTTCAAAGTTGGCCGGAGGCCATCGCCTGATGAATTCAGGCCCCTCCTTTTTTTTGTTCCGTGCCCCCGCGGTCGTTAACCCGTGTTCCTGTTACGCTGACCTCCCATACAATCCCGCTATAAAAACGCGATAAGCCCCCGGCGTTAATTAATCGAACGGCGTGTCGTCGAGAGGTTTTCCGAAAACGAGGCCTACGTCAAGGTCATTGTATCCTGTGGGCTATTTCTGTCACAATATTTGTGAGCTGCCAGCCTGGGGTGGGTGCTACACAGTAGGCCTGGGACGGGGGCGGGGGGGCTGCCAGACGTCATTTCCCTGATTATGTGCAGAATTTGTCCTAAAAATAGATCGGCCAAGCTCAATGCGAGCTCAGCACAGAGAGAGGCTGAGTGCAGCCTGGGGGGAGGGTCCGTGCTTCAGCTGGGGGGGGGGGGGGGGGCCCCTGAACTTTCCGTCGGCGGGGGCAACCTTGGTTGGAAAAAGGGTGGCCCCCCCCCCCCCCCGCGGGCGGTGCTTTTCGGTGGCTTCGGGGTTTTGTCCCTTTTTTCTGGGCGGTGC
>JAODKE010000088.1:7729588-7742069 GCA_026779605.1 Mormyrus hasselquistii
CCGCCGAAAACCCCCCCCCCCCCCCCCCCCCGGGGCTTTGATCTGGAAATAACAGAAGAAGCTGGTTCACAGTAGAAGCTTGGAGCATAGCAGAGGATGTACAGCATGTATGAAATGCACAGCGCTGTAAAGCTGTCCAATTCACCGCTCGACTAAAGGGCGCTTTTCCACCGCGACATGCGCCATACTTTTGGTACTTCACGAAAGTGCCAGAACTAAAGCACTTTAAGGTGTCGGTTTTCCACTGGTGTAAATACCGGTACCGGTACCGGCAAATGACATCACAGTGCGACGCGAGGTATTTTATACTGGAATCTAAAAATGTCTCTCTTTCGACCGGACGACGCGTCATATTACTACCAACATCAAATCTTATGCACATCCAATTCTTATATCGCTAGACAGCGAGATTAACATCAGGCACCTTTTTTACCTTCAGTTTGTTATGGATATTATAGTGCAAGGCATTCTCACAAAAACATTTTAGTAAATTTAGCAATTTCACTGTATGTATGTAATGTATGTAATGTAATGTATGTAATGTATGTATGTTTCATTTTTTAAAATTTAAAAATTATTATTTTTTTTAATTAATATATTAACTTTTGCAAGACCGTTGCATACGTGCTCTGAGACAATCATGATCGTTTTCAGCTTTGCTGATTAAATCAATCCTAGACAAGTTCATGACAATTTTTTCATAAATTCCTCATTATTTATTATTGCAAAATCACATTGCAATATTTGAACATTTTCCAACACCATGCTGTCATAGTATTTTATATAAAATATAGTATTTCTTGTCATGCTATCCTGATTTTGTTTCGTCTGTTCTTCCCACCAGATTGCAATTAAAGCTCGTTGTCACTTCATCTGTCCTTGCATCTATTGTTATTAATTTTATAATTTTTTTTACATCTGTGACATAGTAGGTCAACTGGAAAAAGCCCAAAACTAACAAGCTGAAAGGAGCCATATTGCCACCTATTACAGTGGAGTCAGGTAATACTTTGGTCAATAAATCGATTCCCCGCCCGTGCACATATACTGGGACAAGGACAGCAGTCCAATTAAATGGTGTAGTTGACCTATAACCGTAGCTCGACTTAGCTGCGCATGTAAATGTACTGAATGTGTCACAATGTGGCCTAGCTGATAACCAGTTGCCTCTAACTGTAAAAAAAAGAATCAGCATTGCATCCACGGACGGGAACAATCATCCGTGTCTGGAACTCTCGTCAAAAGAATCTTTCAGAGGACAATGGAATATGGTCAGTGATGATGTCACTAAAGTAGAATTTTCAGGTATATGTTCCACTATGCTACTAACCATACAATTACAATAACAATAGTCAGCCAAATACTGACTTAGCTGATGCACACCATTTATGCAGAATGAATGTTTGTAAGCTTAGTGAAATCGACTGACCTAGGTAGTTAGCAGCCTAGTCAGGAAGGAATGAATAACAGGGTGAGAATGACACTTCACAGAAATGGGCTTAATGAAATGCATCATATTTGAGGTTTAGTGTTATACTACGCCTGCACATCCTCTGTTACTCTCTGTTGTCTCATTTCCTCTGAAGTTATTCAGTTTCTGAAGTGGGTACCATGTAACCCCCCTGTAGGCGGGGTTTCAGCGTAGCTTACAATAAGGTGTGCGTGTTTTCTGCGCAGCGAGCCTCGAACCCACATGCGTTCCACCATCCCTGTGAAATCACTGAGTCACAGTGCTCCTCTCGGACTCATAAATACCCAATAATTTTCGGATGACCCACCAATCTGACATTTGCGGCTACGAGAAGGCATGTTGAGCTTCTGCGGGGATCCTACTCTTCTAAGCACGAAGGCTAGGACAAGATGAGTTTGACAGTTTATATTATAATCCTTTGTTAATTAAGCTGGTTGGGACAGTCTTCTCAGTGGAATGACCTGCTTGCGTGGTCCAGAGTATTTGGGGTAACGGGAGAAGATAGGACAGAACGTTCATCATTGGTAGCCTCATCCATCCTGATCATGTAGAACAAAAAAAAACAAGATCAACCCTCCCCCCCATTGTGGGCCCTCCCCACTGTGTGTTATTTTCAAGTGCTATTTTTGTGTAGATTCTGGTTGGCCCACACACCCCATGCAGGAGGCTCTGAGTCAGCCTTCCCTGGGGGGTTAGGGACACCCCCTAGGCTCTCAGTGCCACGAGAGGGCAGTCCAGTGTTGCGGCCCCATTGTCATACTTTCCTACTGCGCTGCTTTTCTCAGGGGTTCTGGAGGAACACCTGATATTCTCCAGCAGTTCTCAGGAAACCAAAAGCGAATCTTATGATTTGCCCCCACAGAGAGATCAGATGTAAAAATACAAGCCCTCTGACTCGCCTGCCCAATTTGCATCTGACTCACGGACGGTTTCGCTCATTTTCCGTGATGACCAGCTTCACTGAAGCATCTCAGTCTGCTGCCAATCCTCCTGGCCTAGGAAACAGCTGGCACGGTAACCAGCTTGGAGCCCCCCCCCCCCAAGGCTTAATGCATCGAGCCACTGAATAGTAGCGGGCGGATCACCTGACTGTGAGCGATGGATTGCTTGGCGCTATCCACAGGGGTGTTTGCATACAATTTGAATAAATCACACCGCCGACACCTCAGACAACCAATGAGGAGCGCGGGTCCTGATTCTAGTAAGGCATTTTATCTGAAACGGTGAAATCAATCACTGTTTAAAAATTTAGAAGCTACCCAGTTTAAAAGTGAATCGTTGCTTTCGTCTTGTCCAGCAATAGAATAACTCCAGAGGAATGAAGACGGGAGTGAGATCAGGTGAAGAAGCATCAATGGGACAGGGGTGATATAGCTCAGCAACGGCGGCGTCCTGGTGGTGGCACTCGACGCCTGCATCATAGAGTGATGCACTTCTCATCCTCTCCCTGAATGCGAGTCCACGACGTCTTACACGCGAATGTCCACCTTGCTGATGCTTATTGGACATATTGGATATTCATCTTCTTTTCTGTGGGGTGGTTTTTCGGCGCGTGCACCGGAATGACCAGACACGATCACCATCAGCGGAGTGCAGCATGTTCTTCCCTAATCTGTATGACTAATTAAAATATCACTCCTCTCTTCTCCTGCAAAGTCTGTGGCCGCGCGCCATTGCTTCTGGTCCTGACAGACACTGACGCGCATGTTTCAGGCCGGGGGACGTACCTGCTGTCACAAGGACGGGTTTTTCTGACCCGCAGGCAACTTCCAGGCCAAACCTCGGTCGTCAACCCTCTGCACGGAGTCGGCATAGCCTGGACCGCATAATGGGGAACCGTGGACAGCAGGGTGAGAACCAGAAATGGTTTCTATTTAAAGTCGCCAGCGCAATAAAGGATGTGATCGTCTTCGCACGTGTACTTTGTCTCCAATTCCTCATTAGTGAATTCTCGCAGCACAATGACACCCGGGTGAGCCAGGGAGGGGGTGGGGCATCACAAAGACTCTGTCATCACGACACGAACCCAATGACCCTCTTGCAGTGCGAGCAAGGCAGAGTCAGCGCCCCCGTCTGTGGCAGGTCACGTGACCACGTGCGAGCGAATGCAGCGCCTCGGAGCCCGCAGTCGTCACCCTCCCAGGCCCAGTCAGCATCCCGTACGCTTGGCTCTGTTGTTCAGGAATGATGGGGGATCCGGGGGGTGCTAGCGATTCGCCTTCCTGAGCTTTCCGTGGACAGCTGAATGAAAAGGGGGCTGCCCCCCCCCCCCCCCGACCCGACGCAGCACAGCACCGGCCTACAGCGGAACTACTGTATTTACTTGCGTTACCGCGTCATCCGTTTCCTGTATGGTGTTTTTTTTTTACTTTCGTATGTCAGCCGATTTTCTTTCTAGGCATTTCCCTCAGTCGTTAAAAAAGTTGAAATCACACTGACATTTAAAAATGAGGTCTGAGTGCACTTATGCGCCCCCATCCTGCCATCGACATGCCTCTCACACATGACAGCCGACATCTTTCTCCATCCAGTGCCTCCAGCAGTACACACCTGCACCCACCACATCGGCACAACCATGGCGTCTGCCCTGCGGCTTCACGGGGCCACATCAGAAGTTGTGGAGCAGCTGCAGCTGCTGGAAGGTGTACCTAGGTCCAAAATGGAGAGCCTGGCCCTGCACCCATGCATCTTCCCTCCGCCACGCTTGCATTGTATTGTTCCGGCTGTTTAGCTGCGGTGGTTATTTTGGGTTTGTGTGCTAGAGGCTGAGCACAGACATGGTGTTGGTCCTGTTAGCGTAGCATTCGTCCTGTTAGCATAGCAGTCCTGTTAGCTTAATTCCTGTCCCGTTAGCATAGCGCTTGTCCTGTTAGCGTAGCGCCCGTGCAGTTAGAGTAACTAGAGTAACATTCCTCTTAACATAGCATTGTTACTGCGAGCATAGTGTCAATCCTGTTGGAGTAGCGTCATTTCTGTTAGCATAACAGACGCCAGGAGACCAGTGGGCACTTTAAGTGAGAGGCACTGTCTGATAAAAAGGGCCTTCCGCTTGGGAGGTGTTTCCACGGAGACGCTCAAGGGTCGCCTGGGGACAGCAGGAGGTTCGTCTCAGCACCAGCAGCGAACTAGAAATCAGACAGTAGTGCTGGCAGCACATTTAGCTTCTTGTACTGCTGGCTGAGCTGCACTAAGTGTGTGCAGATTTCAGGGCTTCCCGCATGGGCTGCATGGGTGTCCTGATGACAGAGGTCTCCACGGTGACAGTGATAGACTGTCTGGTCCATGCGGAGGTGGGATGAGGTGTTCACTGTTAATCATGTCTCCCGGTCAGCTTCTTGATGAGCTCATCGGAGGCTGCGGCAGGCTCTCTGAATTCCTGGCACTAGGGCAGTGCTTTCTCCCAAAGTGCAAGAACGATAGGATATCAAGCAGGTACCCTGGGCTAACTTTGGTAGGGGAGGGGGGGAGACCAGTGGCGAATAGAAAATCTGTGGCAGCTCTCATTAGCAGGTGCAGTATTCTTTATGTGTCCCCTGACTTCACCCCAGCCCTGGTGACCCATGCCCCTCTGTCCCCTCACCCTCCTAAAAAACGGCTCATGGCAGCAGGTTCCAGGGGGGCAGATGTGGAGGACTTTAACCCTCAGAGATGAGCATTCCACCAGTCCGGAATGGCTCCATTACTGGATGCAAGGAGCGCCAGCCGACATGGTCTGCTGTGTCGACCTCAGATCGCTGCTGAACAGCGGTTTTGGGTCCCATTCGGACAGCAACGCGGTAACAGATAAGCCTTTGAAATGCAGAGTTCAGGATGGCAGAACGCAGACGGGGAGATTTATTTTAGCGCTTATCAGTCTATCAGCAAATCTGCAAAAGTAGGATGCGTTTGTTCCTGTTACAGTCATTTGTTTTCTTAAATGGTTATCTTAAAAATAAAAAAGCATTCACGTTGCTATGTGTGGCATGTGTATATGCATCTGTTGTACTTTCATGAATTATTTTTAAAGATAAAAAGCTCAAGGTTGTATTCTGCAAGGCTGCCTTGCATTTCAGCTTAGAGTTGTAGAAATCACTACCTGTTGGTCTTGATAAAATAGTTCAGTCAAACCACAAAACAAAAAAACAGAGTCAAGGCACTAGAGGTAGTGGCCGGGTCAAGGGTAAACAATCCAGAGCGGTAAACATGGCCGGGCTGAGGGAAATGTCACAGTGAAGGATACCTCTAATGTCTCTAATGCCTCTAATGCTGAGGAGAAAACGTCAGCAACATCACAGACTCAAAGAGGAAACAGAAGGAAAATGGTGCAAACAGGAAACAGTAAAACAACGAGCAAACACTGAAGAAACAGAGGTAATATCACAGATACAATCAGGAAACGCAAGATGAACACAGAGGGTAGTATCAGAGAAACAGTGAAAAAACAGAACAGAAACACGAAGGTAAAATCACAGAAACAATGTGGAAACATGGTGGAAACACAGAGGAAACAAGCTAATCGTTGATGCCAGTAATTTAATTTTAAGCACCTCAGTTGAAAGGAGCAGCTTAATACTGATAACAGACATTTGTCACAGATCTGTGAGTTGAATGCATTGTGACAGAACTGCCAGCAGTGTTTTTGCCTGTGGAGGACAGGATGAGCGTCAGTACACTGAGTGTGTAATCTCAAATTGCCCTTTAAACACACACACTCCTGTACTATTTTAACTGCATCACTAACTAAAGATAGAAGTATCATCTAAATATTACTGTACATCTCAAGCCACCTCGATCACACGGGTTTACTGGAAAGTGACATGAAAATACTGTCACGTATGAATGTACCGGTTACAGCCAAGCTGAATGCTTCACAACACACTGGGGGAATTTATGCTATGGAGTTTTCCAGACTAACTCTAACCCTGACATTTGCATTCTGTGCAATCAGGTTTCACTTTTCAGAGAGTGTAAATACCCCCAGACACACAGTGGAGTGCGTGTTACTGTCAGCCTGTTTGTGACATTTCTGCATTCACCCAATACTCTGTCTATTAAGAACATAAGAAAACAAGAAATTTACAGACGAGAGGGAGAACTCAATTAATAACTCAGAGTTGTTAAAATCGTATCTAGCTCTGATTTAAACTACACTACTGCACTACACTAGCACTGTTCCATACTGTAACTACATGCTGTGTAAAGAAGTGCTTCCTCAAATCCAATTTATAATGTTCTCCTGCTAATTTCCACCTATGGTCATGAATTGTAATATTTAAACTAATATTGAAATAGCCCGAACAGCATCCAGACCTGTTAGAATCTTATATAACTGGATCATATCCCCCCTTAGTCTCCTTTGCTCGAGGTTGAACAGATTCAGCTCAGCTAACCTCTCCTCATAAGACATTCCTCTAAGACCAGGAATCATTCTTGTAGCCCTATGCTGAACCCTTTCCAAGACAGCAATGTCCTTTTTAAAGTATGGTGAGCAAACCTGCACACAATATTCTAGGTGGGGTCTTACCAAGGAATTATATAAATTTAGCGTCACCTCTCTTGACTTAAACTCTACACAGCTAGAGATGTAACCCAACATCCTATTGGCCTTTTTAATTGCTTCCCCACACTAGAGAGAGTGGGACATGGAAGCATCAACATAAACACCAAGTTCTTTCTCATAATCAGCTGCTTTTATTGCAGTAGAACCCATAAAATATCTGTACTTTATATTTCTGCTCTCTGCATGGATTACCTTACATTTATCTATGTTAAATTTCATCTGCCTCCGTGCTGCTAGTTTAGTATCTGCTACACCACCCACCTTGGTGTCGTCTGCAAATTTAACCAGTTTAGTGTATAAATTGGTATCAATATAGTGGTCCTATAATTGAACCCTGCTGTACCCCACTATGAACACAGGCCGACAGACATTTTGTTTGTAATAACAACCTGCTGCTTCTGGTCACTTAACCAATTTTCGAACCAAGCTACCACTGTTCCTAAAATCCCTGCAGCTTTCAGCTTTAGCAGGAGCTGTGTTTGGGTGACAGCATCAAAGGCCTTCTGGAAATCTAAGCAGATCACATTGTAGGCCTTTTGCAATCAATTCCTCTTATAGCTTCCTCAAAGAACTCAAGTAAATTAGTTAAACAGGATGTGCCTCTCCTAAATCCATGTTGTCTATGTCTCAGAATTTTACTTGAATCCAGGTAATCTACCATTTTCACTTGGATTATAGCTTCCATTATTTTTCCAGTAATGCTAGTTAAACTGATTGGCCTATAGTTTGCTGGATTACTTCTATGCCCTTTTTTGAATATGGGTGTTATATTAGCATGCTTCCAATCAGAAGGTACCACAGAAACAGATAGGGGTTTCTGAAATAGTAAAGTTAAAGGTCGGTGAATATCTCTTTTAAAACTATAGGCACAGCTGGAGATAAATAGGCCACGGTGATGTTCTTGGGGGCTGCATTTTGAAGAGAGATGGTCGTTTTTCAACGTTGATGTGATGACCGGTCGGCAGGGCGAGCGGGGAAGCAGGCAAGAGCCGTAAGAGTCGATACGGGGTTTATTTAGCGCAGATAGGACAGCAGGGGAGCACACAGCAAACTATGTCAATGACAGACCTGGGGATACGAACTCAGACGCGGACTTAACAGAACTTAACAGGTAACAGGTGATAACAAGCAGGAATTAACGCGAGGTAACGAGGTGGGCGTGACACACATGAGGATCGGACGAGTCGGGTGTGATAGTCGGATGCTGCCACATAACTGCGGTAATTTAAAAGCATTTGTTAAGGTGGAATTTTGTATCAAAGCAACATAAGGGGAAATATGACTACCCCTCAAGCTTAGCACTGTGATTTACTGAAGCCTATTTTGAAAAATTAGAACATTTTCTAATCTGGGCGGACATTTCAAAGCAGTACAGGCTACTGTGTTGGTGTTGGACCCTATTGGTCTGTTTCGTGAGCAACACAGGCTGGAAAAAAACACGAGAAGATTCCAGAATGAGAGAGAAATATTTCCATATCAGGTATTGACAAATTCTCAAGGATGAACAGCAAATGGTACCTTTCATGGAGTCAGAAGTTTGAAATTCCTTTGCAATGACACGCTGTGCACTGTGTCTATAGGTACAGCGGCCGCTGTCTTTTCCCAAGTTTGTTGTGTACTTTCAAAACACCGTCCACAGATGTCAGGAAAGGGTTGGGGTCATCGATTAAATGCTAATTATTTTATTTAATGATTTTTTTTTTTTAGACAGACTATGAATGCATGCATGATATGGGGCAGTGGTGGCTTGATGGTTAGGGAAGTGCACTTGTAATCGAAAGATTGCAGGTTCAAATCCCCCACCAGCAAGTCACCACTGAGGTACCCTGAGTAAGGTACCCTCCCCAAGCGCTGCTCCCCGGGTGCTGAATTAGCTGCCCCCTGCTATGTCACGAAAGTCACATATGGGTTAAATGCAGAGGGCACATTTTGTTGTTGTGTGCTGTGGTGTGTTAACAATGACCACTGATCACCAAATTCTAAAATAAAAGACATTTCATAAAACAAAGCAGACAAATTGTGAGCAGTGGAGGTTCACTACAGCGCTGCAACGGTGTTGGGGAATTTGGGGTGTTGATTATGTGATGGTATTATCTCCAACGTTCAGCTACACCACGGTGCAGTCAGAGCTCTTGTTTTTACAGAATGTGCGGGGCTTTCTAAATGACTCAGCATGCCCCACTTTTCATGGGATGAGTTCACCCTCGCAATGACTCGGTCCGCCCCGCCGAAGGGAGCACGGTGCCCCTCACAGCCGCCATTAAACCCAAGGGCTCCCAGCATGCCCCTGGCACCCCGTCTATAAAACTCAAAAGACAGGCTGGCAGATACAACCCAGATTTTCGGCACATCGCTCATCCACGCCAGGCTTTCAAGGAGTTTAGGGGATGAGTTCATTCCGCCTCAGAGCTGCTGAACGTCGCCGTAGAACACTTTCGCGCAAGTCGGCATTCCTAGCTGCATAATTATCGTGCCGAAACACGAACATCTTGATGAGACCTCGCTCCCACCCTGACGAGCATCTCAGTCTCTGGGTGTGGCCTCATCCATACTGTCTGCCAAGACAATCCTGCTATGAAGTTTTCTCTAATCGAGCCCTTGACAAAACATCTGACATTATTTATAATTATTTGAAAAATACAGAATATTATGTACAAAGTAGTATTTAAAGTCAGAGTTACTTAATTTAATTTTAAATGAGTAGTTGACCTGCTAGAAACTATTAAGTGATTGTTACTTCATTAAAAATGCTAATTGTGGCAAAATAATGGGCGGAATTTGGGCAGGATGGGCAGTTATAAGACAGATGTCATTAGCTATAAATCTGGCTCTCACTGCAACTTCAAGATCCTCTATTCAATATCAGCCTTTGGATTGATTTTCTCATTGCAGCTGCTGTCAGACTGATGATTTTATGGTTTTTACCTTCACTGGAGACCCTGATCGTGAGAAGGACCCCATATATCAGCACTCTGCCCTCCCTTGGGTCAGAGGACTCAAACTACTCATGTGAGTCTCTCTGTCTCTTGTCACCGGAGCATCACCCGGATTCACGGGCCGGTCTCGTGTGACAGCTGTCAGGCTGCAGTGATGGCCCGGCGACAGTGCTTAAATACTGGAAGATTTACTCTGGTAATATAGTGAATCATACACACAAACCTTCACATTTGCCTGAAATACTGTTTCCCAAGTGCTGTGAGATACGTGTCAGAAAAAAAAAATCATGAATACCCCCTGGGGGGAAAAAATTGGATCTGGGAAAACAGGATTTTCTTGCCACAACGTGATGCGCAATGTTCTCACATTTTGCTGGGTTGTACAGCAGCCAGGGGGGAGGGTTTAGTAGAGGAGGGAGGGTGGGGGGGTTGGTTATCATAGTGCCCGCGGCCGGGCTCTTGCTGGGAACAGGCGGCTTTTTTGTTCTCCGCACCAAAGGCCGCATGTGAACATTAATCCCATGGTGAGTCGCGTGGGTTTGTGGATGAAAAGGCACTTCTGGCTGGTCCATGGATGGAGTCAGTTATCATGATTCTGATGAACCCTATGCCTGTCTATTGCCTGTAAGCAATCCTGCACTTCAGGGTCAGTGGAGGAGGAGAATGCACACACACACACACACCTGTACTCATATCTTTGTGAGGACCGTCCGTTTGTTTCTATGAGAAAAGCCCTAATCCTCGCAATGACGACCTTAACCCCTACCCAGGCCTAACTTTAACCATAAGTAACCAAACAAAATACGAATTTTTTGGCATTATTAGATTTTTTATTCCAAAAATTTTTTTTATGTAATTGACTTTCCCCTTGTCAGGGCGACAAAAAAAAAAAAAACAAAACTTCAAAATAACAGGTTTTGATCACATTGTGGGGACCAAATGTGCACAGGGTTTGAGGGGCAGATACTTGGGGTGGCTTAAGGTGAATTTTGCTGACTGGGGGGACCTTGGTAAATTTTGGCAGCCACAAAAAAATTGACATGATCAACAGTTGTCAAAAAAGGGACACTTAGATCTCAAAAGGGGGGCAATTTCAATCATTTGCAAACGGGATAGGTGCTCAGGAATTCCATAGTGAGCCTGTCGCCTCTCACCGGGTCAGTGTCTGGGAAAAGGGCTGGCTGTGAGCTTCAAAGTGCCAGAAGATCACGGTGAGCCTTTCAGGAAAGTTCAGAGTTCACAGGAGCACCTTTGCGCTTGAGAGGATCAGCAACGGCTACATCATAACCAGTCCCGGAGATGCTAATTGCTAAGCTAACAGCGCTGCACAGCGTCAGCGATAACACGCAGCCATCCCAGAATCCCAACACACGCTTCCTGTGGGAGGTGGATCAGCTAGTTCAGTAATAGCTGCAGAGGTCAGAATCACCTGGATTATTATCTTGATGTTTCTGTTTGATCAGGCCGGCAGCGGCAGCAGAGAACTTTAGCCAGTGACATGCTCCATTCACGCCCTGCAGACTGTCTGCATCCGCATGTAAAGCCCACATGTACAGTAAAATCCAAAAACACAAGTAATGTCAGCCTCAATCCCCCTGCTGACACTGGGGACAGTCCGAACGTGATGCCCCGCCCACCCAGCTGACTGCGATAAGAATCAAAGAGGAAACACTGACAGAATCAGAATGACGTATCTTTTAGAGGTAGGTATGATGGATATTATCAGGGTTGGTTGATCTGGAGCCCTTAAATTCATGACATGAGGAGCAGGGTGAGGAAAATGACAGGGAGTATGATGAGAAGCATGATGAGAGCATGACCTTCACAATGTTCAGATGGTATCTAGGGTCTCCATTGTCACTGGGGTGCTGAACACTCAGGCAGCTCAATGCTGGCACCACAAGGCAAGTATGTGTAAATAAATTAGAAAAGATATGAAACAAAAGTTCATTTAAGAGGGCTGGGCTGAGTTGCCAATGAGTCATGCTGACAGACCAAATGAAAACAAGTTTCTTGGGTCTGGGAACCTCAGACATGCCTCCTAAGCCTCATATAGGCCGGAGATACAACACAGCTGCTTAGCATCATTAGCATATATTAGCGTAGCAGCTAACAGAAACCTTGATCCACGTTTGTGGGACGTGAATGAGTTTGAGTACTAAGCTTTGCGCGCACAGGCCTGATGGAAGGCTAATTAGACAGCGGTCGCTTCAGCTCATATGTTAGCATAGTGGCTAACAGAAACGTGAACTGCCTTTATGGGACAAGAATGAGTGTGAGTGCTAAGTGGCTGGGTGAGCGTGCAGGCCTGATGGGAGGCTGATTAGCTAGCAGTCGCTTCAAACAGCCGCTGCATCGGAGCGTCTGGAGGGTGGGCTGCAATTTGATGCGTCTTAAATGAGAGGATGTGGAATTCATAGATGCATCTGCCTGCCAGACAATAAGAGCACCCCCTCAGGAGGAATCCCCCCCCCCCCCCCCCCCCCCCCCCGGCGGACAGACCACGGGGTGGTTGGTCTAAGACGTCAGGGGGGC
>JAODKE010000088.1:7768699-7785923 GCA_026779605.1 Mormyrus hasselquistii
GGTCGTGGAATCACCCCCACACGCGTCCGTGCGCGTTCCTCGGCGGCACCATGAAAAGCGCGCAAAAGCGGAGGCGCGCCCTTGGGGGGAGAGACCACACGCGACCCCCCCCCCCCCCCCCCCCCCACACACGTACAATTACAAAGCGCCCCCCCCCAGACACCCTGCCACCGCACCACACAACCGCCTCAAACTTTCAAACACACCAAACATTCCCTTTCTCACTGTGCGGGCTCGTTCCGTCCTGACGGCTTCCTTTTTCTGCTGAGGAATGTCCTTCAGATGTTCGCCGAACCCTCCCTCTCCCCTGCTTTCCGACGGCGTGCACATCTCCGCAGGTAGGATGCGACAGACACCACGTCCAGCTTACATGTGACATCACTGCCATGATTTAGCAGTTATAAACAGCCCCTTTTCAGAGTCATCTGATACCAGTCTCGAACAGATGGATAGTCTAGACGTTGTGATAAATTCACTATTTGCTGGACTTAAATGTTACAGGAGACACACTTACACACACATTCACACTAACAGATCACTTTCCCCACAGATAACATTATCTACGAGGAGCAGAGGGCTGATGGGGACGCCGTCACCCTCATAGGAATGTCCCCCTATGTGAAACCGTCTTTGTCATCAGCCGGGACAGAGACGCGCAGGGTGGGGCATAGCCAGACCTTCCCCAATGGGGTGGCCAGATTAGACTAAATGTTTTCACTGGGGTAACGCTGGGATATGTTTTTCTGATCGCGAGCATTATTCATTAACCATCTTGTAAATCGAGTCGGGGACTCGATCGGCATGATGGACAGGCTGGGCAGCTCTGCTTTGTAGAATTAAACGCACCATATTTCAGTTTTGTTTTTTGTTGAGGGGGGGCAACTGTGACATGCATGTATTTAGTAGGGAGGGGGGGGCATTGTCACGCCTTAGGTTCACCCCTCGAGGTCAAAAAGGTGGATGCATGCTTGCTTTAGTCATGAATCTGCCTTTCTGTGCTCCAGCCAGATCTGGAGCTGTTGTATTGAACCAGGAAACTCAAGTATAAGTTCTGGGAATGATTCTTTACTTCGGGGGGGCTAATGAACTCAGTGCCTTCTGCTGTTTCCCATGCTAACGCCAACATAGATAAAACAATTTTACTTCAGCACAATGAGCTGAATGTTAACTATCACAATAAGGGCCGCACAGAAAAGTGATGATCCATTTTAAAGTGACATAATCACAAAATAATGAGTGTCAGGGCGTTACTACTGATAATAGCAATACTAAGCATGCAAAACAAAAACAGGTGTCACTACAATTAAATTTTGTGCAAAGAATGAAAATAAAAAATCTAAGCTCCTAATTTAGATTAATATGATGAAGCCTGAGCATTAATGCACATTGGCTTTGAGAGCCTGCTGGCGTACGATCCTCACCGTTTCAGGGGTCCCTTGGAGGTATTTAATCAGAGACACATTTTACAACCCACACCAACCCCAACGGCAGCGAGCCGCTCGCTGGAGCAGGACAAACATGCAGCCGGCAGACTTTTACGCTCAATGATCCCGACCGTGTCTTGTCCTCGCAAACAGACTATCGAAGACCATGAAGATGAAAAGATGTTCTTGCATCCATCTGAATTCGTTTCAGCCCTTCGGTTTGGTTGCCGTCCCAACAAACCATGCCGTTCCTCGCGCGCCGGAACATTCTGGAACACTCCAGAATAGCCGTGTTCAAATATAACGGTGGGTATTTAAGCAGAGGGGAAGGAAGTATGGAGCCAAGGGACCCACCCAGCTCAGCCTGGCTCTAGCTCAGCGAGGTGGGGGCTGTATCTGTCTGCCCTGACAACATCTTCATGCTAACCGAATAACTTTGGTGCGACTTTAATACGGATCAGTGAGCCCTGCTGTAGGAGGACCTGGACCATCCACAGCAAACCCCTCCTGTGATAAACAAAGGGGCTCTCAGAAGCACACGTTTGCTCGCCAAGGCTCAGCACCAGCCGGTCAGTCTACCGTGGGAGCCCAACTGAGGCCCCCCACTCCCTCACTGAAGCCTCAGGACAGGCGTCATTTGGACAGAGCTGTCGGGTGGAGGAGCAGCGCCTCTGCCTGAAATCCGTGGGCAGATTGTTATGGAGCAGGTGCGAGTCAGCTGCCCCCCATTGATCAGCGGACAAGCCGCGAGCGGGCCCCCTGAAAGCAGGGAGAAGGCGGCGGCCGTCAGCCAATCAAGAGTGCAGGAGGAGGGGTGGGGTTTACGGGCACCCAATCACAGAGGGGGGAAAAAAAGGCACGCCCACACCACAGCCAGTCAGAGAGGCACCGAAAAAAAAAAAACATGAAGGAGTCAGCTGCTGCCATATCAAAGAACAGCTGGTGTCAAGAACAGAACCCGAAGACAGAGGCTGTTCTGTTGGGTCTGGAGGCGGGCCAGAACGGGGCTGTCCGCTGACGTGGGGGTGGGGGGAGGGGGGGGGGCTCAGCAAGATTATATAACTCTGAGAGAGAAAACACACTCACACAGCAGACGGAAAGGTCATTTTGGGCTGTGTAGTATGTGCTTTGAATTAAAAGCAGACAGTTTAGTAAGAAGAGAAATCTTTTATCCCCGAGAGGCACCGGAGGGAAATGTAATGATTCTTTGTCCAAGGGGCCGCCAGCTGCAGTGTCACTGGGCACGTCGGGGTCCTCGGGTCGGGCTCCAGTCAACACTGTTTGGCTTTAGTCTTGTCCCAGATTGTTGACCCACTCTTAAACCGCTGCAGGTTTCACTCTTGCTATATAAATATTACCTGTACAATTATCTCGCGTGGCCTGATATGTTGCTGAGGTGCTCTGTTTTAGTGGGTGTTTATTATTCAGACAAAACTTGCAGAAGGACGAGTTCTGTGACAAACTAGCATCCTGTCCAGGGTGAGCCCCCCCCCCCACAAACCTGACCAAGATCAGAAACTGGAAGGAGGTATTGATGGACCTTCAAATCCCTGGTATAAATCCTGTTTGCTTTTCAGAGAAAGCATAAAGATGTCTTTATGTTAAGTCTTAGTAAAATATCTGTATGGAATTGTTTCTCTCCAGATGTCATTTCTTGGTAAAACGATTATTTTTGAAAATGTCAAGTTTTTCTTTGAACGAAACATTTTTGGAGCTTGTTTGCGTCATTAAAGAGAAATTAGTGCCGATTAAAACACGGCAAAGCTCAAAGTGAGCACTTTGTTAAAAATGGCTTGTTGGCGTCAGCATGACATTGTCTGGGCCGTCCTCTGCTGCCGGTGACATTTATCTGTAATGATCTCAGCCGTCTAAGGAGGCATTCTGGAGGCCGTGCCAACATCAGCCGAAAAAAACATCGTTTTTTTGAACAGGCTCCGTTTTTAACCTTGAAAGTGAAAGACAGATGACCTTGCGGAAGTTGGCAAGATCGTGTGACGTCGGCAGAATCATCTCTGATTCCAGTGACCCTATCTGTCCATTTTACTATGTTCCATCTCTTGAATCGCACTGAATCTTCCACTGTAAGTTCAGATCTCAGAGCCACACAGAGCCGGGGTTTGCAATGGCGATGGCACGCTGACTGACATGCATTCAACCGCAATGGTGTGTAAGAATTTCTTATACTAATAGATCTTTGAGGTTTAGTAAGTTTCACCGCTTCCACTTTTTCAGAAACGATAAATTATGCATGAAGGTTGTAAAAAACAAATGTGGCCTAGAAATATATAGTTTTTCTTAGGGAAATGAACACCCCCCCCCGCCTCAGGATTGTGGACCCCTGGTTTTCCTGTCACTCTGAATGTCCCGGCTTCCTGCGGGTGGCACTAGGAGGTCAGACCTCATCTCTGCCCCGGCGTGAGGACTCTGAGCTTCTCTTTTCAGTGGTATGTGAACATCTGAACATCTTCATGGCTCTCAGTTCCTCTCGCCATCCGCTGCTGGACCCGCGTCTACGATCCCTCTCCAAGTTCCCGATCTTCATTAAAACTCCTGAAGTCGCTTAACCTTCATGCTCCAGGTTACAGGGAGCAATGGTGGCTGCCTGCAGCACCACATCAGGACACCCGTTCCAGTCCTCCAGGTACCCAGAGAACAACCAGCCGCCTCATCCACGAGAGCTTCACCTCTGCAGAGTTTCTTAGGCTTTTCCTTGGTTTTCCACCTGCCGCCGGTGACAGTGTGGGAATGTATCGAGCGCCTTGTTGCTGGACGGGGCAATTACAGATATCATCTCGGCTCTTAGGTCGGTTTTCCACTTGAGCGTTAAAGCGTAAATGAACACATCAGCGAAAAAAAAAAGCCATAGTGAAATCGGCTCTGCGGGCTGTGCTGAAATGGCCTCTGGAACTTGCGGGGGAATGACCTCGCTATACTCTCCTGTTCCCTGAGAGGTGGGAAGTAGCGACTGTAAAATGCACAGTGAAAATGTCGGCAACCGCGGAATGGCTGAAACAGGTCGGGAGGATGGTTCTGAAGAAAGCCAGAAAATGACAGAAAGATCTCTACAAAGTGGGATTGAAACCCACAGCCAGCTGTGTGTGAAAGGGGCGCGTGGGTGAGGAAGAAGGCAAGACCCTCCTGACCCTCTGTAGGTCAGAAAGCGAGCGGCTCTGAGATGTGCCTGCTGTTTGCACATCCTAATTACATCCTGTAAGTGTAAATACAGCTTTCTAAAAAGGCGGGACAATGACAGCGTAGCGGGGTGCTGTGGGCAGGAGGGTCTAATTTAGGCTAATAAGTGCTGTCACCTCTGTGAGGGTGACTGGGGGGAACACACCCCGAGGCGGGCCTTCACCTCATGCCCCGTGTCACAATATATCACAGCAGCTAATGAAAGTGCTAACTGTTGGAGCTTGCTCATGGGAGGTTTACTTACACAAAAATGTTCAGAGGGTAGAAGGAAAAACTATTGGTTCAGAGAGAAAACCAATCAGATTGTAGAGGAGGTGGATCCAAGCAACTAGAGGATGCAGAACCAACCAATCAGATGTCTTGGTCCAGCCTCCTCTTGTTGCTTGGGCTGGCACTTAAAAAGATTTTAAAATATTTCTGAAGTAGAATTACTACTGACTGTGTGAGCAGCCATGTTGAAATGAAATCTCGTACAACAAAATTCTCTCAGACATCTGTCATCAGAAATGGGGCGTATTTCTGACAGGAAGTGACGTTCTCAGCACGTTTGTCTCCAATTTATGAGAGATAATCGATTACAAGAAAGGTGAAACTCCCACAAGCTTGGAGTTCCCCTTGCCCAATCAGCATAAAGGCCATAAATGTATCATTTACCAATCAGATAAGCGGTAACAGCTGATATTATTTTGAAGGTGTTGAGATAACTCACAAACAGAGCTTAACAGCTATCGGAATAGCAACTTGCTCTGGAGTCTGAAGCTGTGAGATACCTATTTGCGATCCAGCATCATGCTACCTCTTCTCACAGGCCAGCTCCTGCCTTGACTCCTGCTCTGACTCACCCGGTTCTCCAGCCTGACCGAATCCCCAGAACCTTACCTGTGAGCTGGAACCTCAAAGGGCTCTAGAACAGACTCACATCACCTTCGTTTATTGCATCGTGCTTCCACTTCATCACCGAAGAGCTCATTATGTTAAGCTGGGCCCAGAAGGTGTGTTTGTAGGTCTCCCAGCATGGGCCCCCCCAATGCATCTGGGAGGGGGGGGGGGGGGGTCTGTTTCTGCTCAGTGATGCAGCAGTAAACTATTTGCTTTGCCAGGTGTCATGGATTAATCAGTTTTTGGAAATACATAGAATCAGATTATTAGGTCACCATTCTAGAAGTTGAAATGAATTTGCAAAGGATCATGTGGCCAGGGCGTGACTTACCATGTGACCGGTAGACGCGCTCGTGCGAACAGAAAGTGTAACGCAAGGCTGTACGTGACAGGAAGTGTTCATGTGGTCTGATCGTAGCGACTCAGACTCCCCCCACCCAGGCTACCCCCCATTATGCCTTACATCACACATGTCCTGGAAAACACCCCCTGCTCTCCAGCCAGCCAGATGACTAGCAGAATTGCGGAGAATACATCACCTTTTATTTATCAATGCTCCCAAGGTTAACAGAGGTCAGCATGCGTACATCTGCAGCAGGTTTGAATCTTTTCCCAGTAGCGGCCATGCCCCCCCCCCCAATCGCTGGCACGGCATTAATATTAATAGGCCAGGGCTTAATGCTGAGGCCCGCTCTATAATTAATGACGCCTCGGGACCTCCATGTGGGATTCATGGCTTCGGAGACTCGGCCGCCTCTGGGTCTGTTCGGCTCGCACAGTAGCGCTCTAATAACAGAGCTATAACGTGGCCTACAAGGCGAACGGCGGTGCATCAGACTCAGCCTTAGCTGCGATGACCGGCCCCAGACCTGCGCCATGCCCTGCTCGTCCAATCCTCCTGTGTGCCACACCTCCCTCGCTACCTCCTGTGGAATCCCGATGTCGCCAGCTGTTTCCAGTCATGTTGATTAGTCCTGTGTATTTAAGTCCACGTTAAAGTGTTTCCCCGGTCCGGTCATTGACGTTATGTGGTGTAGTTGTCTCCTGATCATGTGCTCCCTTCGATTGAACCCCATATTTTCCCGACACCTCGAGTCCTGCCTGTGTTTCCCCAGCACGTAACACCAGATTGACAGGCTCTTCGCACAGAGACTGATAGCACGTATGGTCCGTTACCTCTGGTCCCCCCAGCCATGAAACACAGGCATTACTTTTTATTTTCATTTTCCATTAGGCGTCATACTGTGTGTTGCATGTTTATCCAGCAAACCCTTTTATCCAAAGCGATGTACATTTGGAAAAAGTAAGAGCACACAGTCCCTGGGAGTTAAGGGCCTTCCTCAGGGAATAACTCTACCGGCCCAGGGATCTGAACCAACAACCTAACCCACTGAATCACCCCTCTGTTTATGCTCCATACAGCTGCACATGTTACCTAAAGACCAGCCCCCTCCTGCCCCGTATCTCCCCTCAAAAAAGAGCCCAGTAATCCAGCGTCATTCCCGGTTAGCTCCCAGTCTCCCCCCACTCCCAGCCTGGAACGCTACCTCCGAGTTAGTTACCCGCTTATCCGGGCAGCTCGGGGCTGATACCGCAGAGTGGGCAACGCTCTGGGCGATCTAAGGGCCCGCTTCCCTGGGGTTATCAGTACCAGTGGGAAAGAATGATAAAAAAGTAGGAATGTGAATGAGACAAGCGGAAAATGAGGCAGAGCAAACAGTCGATTACACCCCCTCACCCTCACCCTCTCCCACTCTGAAATGCCCACACACACACCTCAGGTGGGCCCCTCCCATCATGACGCTCTGAGAATACAATCCGGGCAAGATTGTGCTGTAATTCAGACTTGGCCCCTGCCCCCAAGCATGTGACTGATGCCCTCCCCTGCCCCCAGCTATTGACACACAACAGTAGACCCCCCCAGGGTACACAGTGTCAGCCCGGGATTAAGTGCGTCCTGAGGGCAGGGGAGTGCTCTCCCAGGGACAGATTAATCTCAGAGGGTCATCTTCAGCCATGCTGCGGGGAGATTTTACCCAGCATTCCCCTGGAGTGGCTCCGGCCCAGACCCGACGAGCTCAGAGCTGGCCTGGAAGCATATTCGTTACGGGATCTTCAGTTTTCCGATTCTAGCTGCATCCTCAGAAAGCTTGTTTTACATTCACATGGGGCGGGGCAGTGGGGCAGTGGGGGATGGTGTCATATGCTCACAGAGGATCTTCCCAGAAGCCTTTGTGCATGTGTCAACAGAGCACCGGGTTCCCAGCGCCGATCAAACACCCCTGTGAGGCACCCTCCCCCCAGGGGACAGCGAGGCAGATAGCCGCCCCCTCCACCCAGCCCCCACCAGGGTTTAACATGTTCTGTCACTGTCTGTGTATAAACCATGAAGGAACACACGGGAACACTCTCATCGCTCCCTGCTCCCGGCCTTGGTCTTGCCGGTCATGTGATCAAGGAGCCCCGAGACGCGCTGCAATTGTCCCAGATCCAGGTGGAGGCTCATCTGGGAGCTGCTTTACCTGCAGGTTCCCATGGAGGAGAAGCTGGAATGTCAGAGAAGCTGAAGGACGTACAAGCCAACCTGTATCCATCTGTCACTTCCTGTCTGAAGAAGCCCACGGCTGTGACCTGTGCATTTAAGCTGTCCTTATGATGATGAATGTTGCTTGTGCCTTCCCCCCCCACCCACGCCCCCCCCCCCCCCAAAAGCCCCCCCGGCGACTTCCTGTCCATTTAGTTATATTATTAACAGTGTAGCATGTAGCCAGGAACGCTTACTGGTTGCTGTGTGGATCCAGTGAGACGCTATAAATTTCCGGGTAAATTACCTCTGAGGGGTTCTAATGGACACTGGAGAGGTTCTGATGGACAGCAGCTCTTCAGGGACCTTTTACTGCGACTCAGTTTAGCCCAGTCAGGCGGCTCTAGGATCGACAGTGGCTCAGAGAGACCCGTTCATAGCAAGAAGATGGGGTGGGGAGGTCGCTGGAGAAGCCTGGTACGGTTCACAGAGGAGGGTCTTCATCCTGGTTCAGCACAAACCTGGTTCTGTATTGTTTTTTATTAACCATTTTTTCGGTACAGAAAGTGACAGACAAGTCTGACGCCAGTGACAACGGATCAATTTCTAACTCCACTCAGCCCCACTCATTTCATATTATTATTCTGAGGACCGACTCCCCCCCCCGCCCCACGCCGCCAGCCCTGCTACCCCACTCTCTGCCCGTTCTATTCCCAAACAACAACATAGATCCACAGTGACCCATTTAGCGGGTTCTCTAATCTCGACCCCACGAGCTGTGGACCCCCCCCCCCCTTCCATGGCAGGAGTGGGAAACGAGTGAGAGCCTGTCTCCGGCACCCCCGCATATAGGCGTGTGTCGCGGACGGTTCACATTCGCGGGGTGAGATCTCTCGATTGAGCGTCATAGTTTGCTCTCTTTACGCTTTTTGGGAGTTTAATACACTGAGGAACACCAGCAGGGCCTGCCTGATGCCACGTCGGCCTGGTCGGGCCGGCAGAGCCCCGAATGCGGACTCTTGGACGCTCCCCCGATCGCCCGCCTGAATTTTGAAAAGGGACCATCCATGAGATGGACCTGGCTTCCTGGTCGGGTCGGGAAGATCGACACGGTTAGATTTCAGCAGAAGCGGTGGGGCCGCCTCGTTTACTCCCGGAATCGCCCTCAGTAATGCCCTCTGGATATTTTGTTTTCCCTCGTCGCCCAGTTCCACCGGCTTCCAGACTTTTCTCCGCATGGCTCTCAAGTGCCAGTCGGCCTGCTTGGCGAGGGACCCCCGCCGCCCATCCACCAGCTGCTCTCCTGGCAGCATGCGCGTCCCCGTTTCCATGGCAATGCCAAAGCAGCCCAATGACACGCAGAGCCTGGCCGGGAGCCAAGGGAAGGGGTCCTGTCGGGCTGCCTTTCACTGCGCCTGTCTGTGTGTGTGCCTTCATGCGTTTGTGTGTGTGGGAGTGTGTGTGTGTGTGTGGGAGTGTATGCACAAAGGCCCCGCGCTGTGCCAGCACAGAAGCGTTTCGAACCGTTAGCCAAGCACGGCCCCGTTACGCAGCCTGGCCAGCTGTTCGCCATCTCGTGCCAGTGTTCCTGCGAGGGTGTGCGTAATGGGACTGACATACTACAGATCCCCCCGGAGGCCCCCACGCACACCGCGCCCCCCACACGTGCCGGGAGCTGTCCGCCACTAACATCACAGCCACCCTCTTATTCCCTGACGCTGGTTTTCTGGAAAAATCTCCATGGCATGCCGCACAGAGACACCAGGGAGAGGGGACCCAGAGGTCAGTTTACTGGTTAGTTTAAATTCCCCGCTAATAATGTTACCTTGTTCTGCTGTCACTCATAAGAGCCACTGTAACATGAATCTACCCTGAATCTGATTGAAGCTTTTCTTAATTATCTAAAACAAGTGCGAATGTCTGAAGCCATAAGTCCGGAAGTGAGCCTTGCTTCTCTATACATAGCTTGTGGTGTGTGGTGAGTGATGGGCCCCTCGCGTGTGTGCCACTTAGGACCACATCTCTGCGTGAAAGTTACACATGCAACAGGCTAGGGGGGGGGGGCAGTCATTTCCTGCTTCTGAGGAATTTTGACAAGTCCTGCTGGTAGCGTCGGGGCCCCAGGTCTGAAGTGAGCATGACCGAATCCCTGCCTATCATATAATCGCCCATCGCAGCTTGAAATGTGCTACATGCTAACGCATCACACGCTTAAGTGTCACATGCCGATGCTTTACGCGTTTCGGCTACATTTCCGTAGCAAGTTCAATGCAGCAAGTTAATGGCCCGCAGACAATTTCTCGCTGATAAATCAGGCCGTGTTCTGACCACGGCCCCATTGTGTTTCGCTGCCAGAGGCTCCGCCTTTTAGGCTCAATCGGCACTTTTGGTTGGCAGGGGGGACACATCATTAAATCACCCCCGTGTCCCTGGAGAACTGGCCCTACGATTAGTCCTGCTCACCAAATCCACCACTACCCCTACCAGCTTGTAGGGGGGAAGCCCTGAAGTCATTCCCTGCTTTTTGTCTGTCACTGTGGTCCAATGTCTTCTCCCCGTGACGGGGGTCCACCATCTTGTGCCCTGTCCATGCCAGGATAGATTCCAGGCTACCTGAGACTACGAGACAATAGCTCTGCATGATAAAGGACAAAGGCAGCCTTAATTATGGGCTTCAAACCCGCCTACACTTCCAGTGGTTCATCAGTAATTGGTTTGTAATTATTCATGTGTCAGAAGCACTCTCACATGACTTACCCTCGGTCAGGGGAGTCAGGATTAAACTTTTTCCAGCTGGTATTTTTATGTAAATATTTACCGCCCGTGTACGTGTGGCACATTTTCGGGGCAAAAATAGAAACAGTAATTTAACTCTAGATTTTTATCAAGTGACTGCAGGCAAAAAAAAAATAAATACAATAAATTATAATAATTAATCGCACAACCCAGAAAAGCTACAGGCAGCATATTTCTGTGCATGCTGCCCCCCCCACCCACCCCAAAATCCCCCCCCGCCAGACCCCCATCCCGCTTCCAGTAACCACATCGCTTATGACTTGAAGCCCTCACAGTAGGTTTTCCCAGAATGCCCCGGGAGCTGCAAGGGCTTCATGGGAACGGAGCGAACTGGTGCACACAGCAGGCGATTGCAGTCGGACACGTGCCAGACGCTTCGGATCCCGGGGCGGGGGGTGGTTGGGGGGCAGGAGTGTCGTTATTGTGCGTATAAAGTACCGCTTCTCTTCCACAATACACCAGATTAAGAGGGATGGGGGTTTCTTTGCAGGCAGTATAACGCCCTTATTAAGCGGAGTCGATTCTCACGCAGCATCGATGTCCATGCCAGGTTGAGAGGTTGGATTTGATGATGCGCCTCAAATAGATTAGAGTCCGCTGTTAGGGGAGATGCGTGCTATGATTTTAACATTCAGACAAATGGCGGTTTTCATTGAGTCCTCATTCTCTGCAGTCATGGCGCGTCTCTACAAAACAGGAACGTCATCCTGTGATTCGCAAGACCCTTGATGTGAAGCACCCCCCCCTTGACTGACCCCCCCCTTGACTGACCCCCCCCTGGCCATCCACAAAGGTCTCGGGTGACCCAGCAGCGCTGGGCGTCCTCTGCGTTTGCCTGCTTCCAGAATTAGGATTAAATCAACCCCTTTTTTTGGCCCCCGAACCAAGAAGCGTCGTCAGTTTCACGGGGGGCCCATGAGGACGACGTTTGCGGAACACGGCAGACAACCAGATCTGTGGTCGGAAAAAAAAAGTTTGCCGAATTAAGCAGGAACACCGTCAGGTTTCTGTGAATGTACCTTAGGAAGGAAATTGTGGCCAGCTTGAGCAAATGTGTAAGATCTAAGATACGAGTATTGTTCCATGACGATGCAGGTAAGACGTATGAAACAGCTGTTTAAACTGCGACCCTGCGTAGTGTCAGCACACAAAGTAAACAAAGCTTACGTTTATCAAGTTTGACATGTCCGTACGGGCTCAACAATGCAAATACATGCAGATTTTTGAACGATTAAACTCCCTATCTGGTTCCTGAGCTGCTGAAAGTACCTGAGATCAGCAAACGGAGCTAGGTGAGCTTTAGCACGCAGAAGCGACGGCAGCAGGTTGACTGACGAATGCTGGAGTTTTTATGAAAATGATTGGAAAGCGAGAAACGCAGTTCAGCCGAGTCACTGCATCTGCGCAGAACTGCCACTGAAGTGGAAATGCAAGCTTCAGAGCCGAGAATCAAACAAGGCTGAATGTTTGTGTGATTTTCTCCATGATCTACTGAGGGTCAAGGACAGGGGCTCCATGAAGGGACTTCACATATTAACCTTGGGGGGGGGGGGGGGGGGGTAGGGGTAAATTGGACAGCGAATTTTGGGGGCCTCTGCTTAGACATGGGGGGAAGTGTTTTTCCTTCAGCTCAGAGCAGGTAAATGCCAAACCCTAACAACCAGTACTAGCACCAGACCCTGCCACCAAACCAGATCTGAACCCCAAGGAACAGAAGCATGGAAAAAAAGCACAAGATTCCTCCTTTAAAAGCATTTTTTGATGCCTTCACCTCCTCCACTGCTTTAAATAGCCCTTTCATAAAAGGTACTGTGTGACTCAGCGAAACGTATCTAACATTAGCACAGACACGGTGAAGTTAATATCCCAACCTCTTCATCTCAGATCCCCTGTGCATAGACCCAGCACCGTTTGCCAGATTGAGTAGCAGCCAGGCAGGCCCGTGCTCTCCCCTTTACTCTAAGTGACGGCTCTCATACGGCCCCTGAGTGCTTTTCTCATTGCCGCCATTTTCAAATCATTAAAATAATTAATGTGCATTTGGACATTCGGAGCTAAATAAAATGTATGCGTTCTGGTTTCCATCCTCTCACATGCGTTTCAGAGTGAGATCTCCCTTCAAATGATTTATGGAGATTTTAAAATAAAACCCAATTTACAGCAAAGTAGGGAAACTTTCAATAAAAAGGTAAAACCACACAGAATTGTTACTTAAATGAAGACTAAAGAGCACTTTGATCTATAGCTCTTACGCATTGGATTGCAAAACATGACTTTCGCATTGCATATTCTTTGTGTTCCTCCTTTTCACTAAATCATAATTTGACACATTTATTAGAGTTCCGTCTCAATAAGCGTAAAATTCCCGTAGAGTCTGCAGAACGGGATGAACACCAGCACCGGAGTCATCAGAGCGGACAGCCACTGGCGGGCAGAGCTCCAGGCCGGAGGAAACCGGCAGGCCCAGAATTCTGGTGCAGAAAAAACTGGGAGGCCCAGAATTCCAGTGCAGGGAGAACCAGGAGGCCCACAGTAACGGTACAAGTAAAACCAGGAAGACTGGAATTCAGGTGCAGGGACAAGCTGGAGGCCCAGAATTCCAGTGCAGGGAAACCCTGGAGGACCAAAATTCCAGTACAGGGAAAACCAAGCTGCCCAGCCCTTTGGTCCATGTTGAGCTGGACCATCAGTAGAGGTACTGAAATGTCCTGATGTCTCCTCACTTTCCAGTGCGAGGCTCCCAGTTTGCCGAGCAATGTAACCGGAGAAACGCAGCAACAGCTGATAAACTTGGCTCTGCATTCCACGGGTAGTTTGCCGTGGCCCAGGGCCAGGAGACACTTGGTCTGCTCTGCCTGCGAGCCACGGTCACACTCTGGCACCGCGGCGCATTTTGCCTAAAAATTGTTCGAATCTGTCACATGGCATCAGGGCAGTGGGAACCTGCTACCGGCCATCCCACCACCGCACTGGGAAAAGGCATCTTTACGCAGCATTCTCCAACACAGTCCTGGGCTCTGCGGAGCACTGCACACCTTTAGGCAACGAAATTCCACCGGACCCCGTATGTGACCCCGTGACTGAGCCCGCTCTTCCCAACCCTCCCCCACCCTTTCTGTCCTTGGGGGCCTCTTCACAGGATCCTAGCTTGCCTTCCGAGGCTCTCTCCTGCCCCCTACAGTTCATACTTGTCACCAAACCCCTGCGGTAGCTCACTCAACCTTGAAGGAGACTCTCTCCTCAGAGTGGATTGGATGCGGAAGAATGAAAAAGTCACGAGACGCCCATCTTCAGCGTTTCTTTGGCAGTTTGCAAAACTTTTCAACAAAGGAAAAAAAAAACTGTAAAAGATGCAGAACTGAACTGCAACTGGGAATCTCAATTATAGTAAAAACAAATAAAAAAAACAATTAAGGCATTACATTTCCAGTCCTCGGCAGTGTGATTCATTTTGTGGTTCCATTTTCAAAGATGCATTTATTGTGACACATCTGTAAGCAATACCGTGGTCGCCCTCCACGCAGATGCAGAAATGACACAGAAAGACTTTCCTCTGTGTTTTTAAGGAAAATCCCCCCAATCGGTTACTGATCCACAGAAACGGCTACGCCTTATGGAAATGAACCCCCCCCCCCCCCACCAAATGGTATTTCCTCCCGTTTTATGGGGTTGGGGTTTCGCGTAAATGTGCTGAGGATTTCTGTGATGCATCATTTAATAGAATGCTGCCACAGGAACAGCTGTCCGGCTTTGCAACAGAACAGAGACCTGGATCAGCACCGCCAGGATCCTGTCACTCCACAACTCCGTCCCCTGAGGTTGGAGGTCGTAGTGGCCCATGACCTGACCACCAGAACTCCTAGAAAAAACCTCAAGACCCATCTATTCCTCTACTAGCCTGATGCTTGAATGTTGCACTTCTGGTCCTTGAATGTTCTTATTAGGTTCTTGTTTGGTTAGAAGTCGTTCTGTAGCTCCTGCTCTGATCCTGCTTACACTTATACCTGGGCATTCACTGGAATCTCAGCCTAGCTGCCCTTATGCCAAGTCGACTCCTCGACAACATGTATGTTTGCAACTTACTAACGTGGGCATCACTTTGGACAAAAGCGGCTGTTAAATATGTAAAATGTAAAATGGAGAATGCCCCAATAATCTCCTGAAACTCTTATGATGGTGATGTGATTCACCCACCCAGCTGTCAAATCAAAAGCTATGCAAGCGGACGCCTTTGCCATCCGGCGCAAATCCCGAGCCACATTCCCGCCTGTTCCGGGATGTTTTCCGGCCTTTTTAGGCGGCTCCCACTCAATAGCATTCCGGTCTCAGTGTGAGCCGTCACTCGGCCCGGGACCGGGTGCCTGAGAGCGACTCGGTCTGCTCTGAATCCGCTCTGAATCCTTTGTCTTGGTAATGAATTGGAGGACAATGAGGCTCCTGGCCGCTCCCTCTCTGCTGGGGCTGGACGAGCGAGACGGGAGGGGGCACAAAACCTTTGGAAGGGAGGAGGGAGGTCAGGAGAGCAGCTCTGCTAACAGTCCATTTTTCTTGTTTGGTCTTCAGGAAGACAAAGGGATGAAAAGCAGCTCTGATGCCATTAAGTGGTGAGGAAATGATGGTCGTGCATTGTGGGCATGACAGACCCCACGGCTTTGAGATGGGAGGTAGGCGCTCCAAAGAGCTGCCCAGATTCCATAATGGAGGCTATCTGTAGGTGGTGGCCAATTCTCCCCCTTTGTCCTGCCCCTTTCACTTCAGCTCTGGAGCCCCCGCACACAATGCCTCTCCATACCTATTTTCATATTTGTCTTGGAAGAAGTCTTGGAGGTCCTTCAAAGCGACACCTTTGACCCCTGTTGACGCCGCCCAGCCAGGAGACCGGTGGAGATGAACCAAGTCGAATGATCGTTGACATGGTGTCGAGCCCTCCGGGTGAGTTCCCAGGTCTCTGGGACACTAGTCCACAGGTGTTCGGGTCTTCTTCTTTCCTCCATGTTTTGGACAAGAGTCACTGTAGATCAGCCTTATTCCAGACCTTCACGCCGTCGGCTCAAGGTCCACGCCTTTGATGGTACAGCTTGGGTTGACCTGGTTTGGCAGGGTGTAGGCTGTAGGTACAGGGTGTAGGCTATATGGTGTCGGCTGTAGGTGAAGGGTGTAGGCTGTAGGTATAGGGTGTAGGCTATAGCTAAAGGGTATAGGCTGTAGGGTGTAGGCTGTGAGGTGTAGGGTAAAGGCTGTAGGGTACAGAGAATAGACTGTAGGGTATAAACCATCTGCTGTAGGATATTAGGTGTAGGCTATATGATGAAGACTAGGGCGTAGGGTATAGGGTGTAGGGCAGTGGTTCTCAACCTTTTGGCAGCACGGCCCAATTTTTACCACGTCAGCTTAGTTGCAACCCTATATAAAGCATACAGCGCCTTCCACGATTATTGGCACCCCTTGTAAAGATTTGTAAAAAGGGTTAGAAGAAAATCCACCTTTTGGTGAAGCAGCTTCATCTCACACTGAGAAAATTAGAAAAATCCAACCTTTCATTGAAATAAATTTATTCAAAGAAAAACAAATCCTTCACCAAAAAAGAATTATTTTCAACTAAAACACATGTGCCACGATTATTGGCACCCCTGCATTTAATACTTTGTACAACCTCCCTTTGCTAGTATAACAGCACTGAATCTTCTCCTATAACATTTTATAAGGTTGGAGAATACAGAGCAGGACATCTGAGTCCATTCCTCTTTACAGAATCCCTCCAGATCACCCAGGGTCCAAGGCCCTCTCCTGTGCACTCTCCTCTTCAGCTCAGCCACAGGTTTTCAGTGGGGTTCAGATCAGGGCACTGAGATGGTCATGGCAGAAGCTTGATTCTGAGGTCAGCTGACCATTTTTGTGTTGATTTGGACATGTGCTTAGGATCACCGTCGTGCTGGAAGATCCAATAAAGGCCCAGTTTTAGTTTCCAGGCAGAGACAGGCAAATTTTGATTTAAAATGTCCGGCTATTTCATGGAGTCCATAGTGCCATGTACCCTAATGAGGTTTCCAGGGTTTTTGGAGGAAAAACAGCCCCACAATATCCATTTGGATCACCGGTTCACCACAGGGCCAACACAGACAAACACACTTGCATTCACACCTATGGACAATTTAGAGTACCCAGTTAACCTAATCTACACGTCTTTGGACTATGGGTGGAAACCAGAGCACCCGGAGGAAACCTATGCACGCATGGGGAGAACATTCAAACTGCACACAGAAAGGTATGGAACCCAGGACCTTCTTGCTGTGGGGTAGCAGTGCTAACCACTGCACCACCATGCCGCCCTTCATCACAGAACCTCCACCATATTTTACAGTCGGGATGAGGTTCATTTCATTATATCCATCCTTCTGTTTACACCAAA
>JAODKE010000088.1:7796660-7804160 GCA_026779605.1 Mormyrus hasselquistii
CCCAGGGTGGCCAATGGGCCCTGCTCAAGGGGCGGGGGAAAAACCCCCCGGGGACCCCCCCCCCCCCCCCCCCCAAAAAAAAAAAAAAAAAAAAACGCCACGCACCGGAGCCTATCAACAGCTGACACAAACACCTGCTGAAAATCCAGGACGTCCACCCGTGGAAATAAGGGGGGAGGCATTGCGGGCCAGAATGCTGCAGACTAGCAGGAAATGTAGCGCTACTGCAGCACAGCCTGCTCCATGTGAGGCGCTTCCACATGGAGGGTCACCAGGCCGCAGAATGATCTGGAATCATATGGATGTTCTGCTCTTCTTAAAAGGCGACAGCGTGAACATGAAAGCACAGCTGAAGCCAGAGATAATGTTTCCTTCCCTACATGTGCTGCTGACCTGGGTCACGGGGGGGCAACAGAGCAAAGTCGCTTTGGGATCAGCCCCCCTCCCAGGATCTGGAACAGTAGGGGGAGGGGGGGGTGTTACTGTGGATTGGGCCCTGAAGACGGGGGGGCGACATCTTGAAACACTTCAGGTTTGGGGGATCGGGGCATGAGTGAGATTTCTGGGCTTCAGATGAGTTGTGTTGAGGAAGGGACTCAAGACACGTGTGAGCAGGTTGTCACGTGTTCACTCAACTGGCCAATCAGAGCACATAATCGCCCCCTTGAAGGTGGGTGGGGCGCACTGACTGGCCAATAGGGAGGAGGCTCAGTTGACAGTTCCACACCTCTTCAGACAAAGCGCTTTTGGCCGTGCATCATAGGGAAGTTTCAAGTCACACGGGATGTCTGTCCGGCACGGACAGGAGACCCCAGGATCGTGCACTTCCAAGCCGGATGAACATCGGCTTGCGACACCCTGCTACCCGATGGAGGGCGTTGACTGATGAGTCAGAGATGGTCCTGTGAAAGCCATTTACAGCGAGCCGCAGGAATGTCGATCTGGCCGGGAATGAAAGCGACGGCTCCCCCACGCACAGCAGTGAGCACCCCATCCCTGCGATGTTCATTACCATTTGCGGGGCGGGGGGGGGGGGGGGGCGGGAGATTTCACCAAGGGCTCCAACGGCAGAGTGGGGTGCCTCGCAGCGGTCTGACAGGTGAGTGTCACTGAAAGCTGAGGTTGGGTCGCGTCCCGAATCTCCCATCCCAGCCGCTGTTTCATTGAGGTGGGGAGTACTCTTTGAAGGCTTTATGGGAAGCAGCTGGCCCCAGGGACCCCCCCACCCCAAACATAGACTTAACGCTTTCCAGCCGCGAGATAAATAAAGCAGCGGCTGATGAAAGACGTCGTCACGCAAACGTTTATGTGTCTGCCGGCGGCCCGCTTAACGAGCCTTAACGAGCCCAGCGCTCGTTACGGCGTATTCGTTAAACACGCCGTGTGATGTCCTGCCATTTCAGCTTCTATTGTCTTCATTTCTCACTTCTAAAATGTTCAGTGCATGTTTGGTGATCTGCGTTCACCGAGATAAATGATGATTGGGTCGATATGGTCTTTCAGTTCCAAATCCTTTGAACATTGACTTTTTGCACTGATTACTAATCTAGAGGATTTTTCACAATTCTTTTGGTAACCAGGGAGGCACCACAGCTACCTAAAGAAGGACAGAGCAAATGTCATGTGGGACAGACATGAAGTCGTGCCAGAGAGCCAGCACAAAAGTCACTTTCCAAATGGGCCTAATAGAATCCATCATACCGGAGACTTGAGCACTGCTGCTAGAGATGTGAGGCGACAGTGCTAACCTCTGCACCACATCACCCATGTTAATTGGCAGTCATTGGTCATTCTGAGGTTCAATCCCGGAAGCCTGCAACCAAACTGAGCGAACGTTTGGGAGCTATTAGATATTGCAAGCAAAATATTTTCAGAGTGGTGGTGTCAGTCTGGACCCTGGACACACTAGAGGTCTTTTCTGGAGGTTTCCCAGCCGCGACCCCCACTGCCAATCAGAGCTGAGAGACCGCGTCAGGATGGCTGTTCCTAATAATTGCCCTTCGACGGGACACTGACATTGCCATTATTTTTAAAAGGAGCCATTTAACGTTAATGGCGGTTCACGCGTAAAAGAGGAAATGTGTCCGTCTAACACGTGTTTATAGAAGCTTTTCTTCTGAGTCAACACGAGATGAGGCCCCTGTTAGGGCTCCTGTCGTTTGGCACAAAGGTCCCCGCCGCCCCTAATGAAGGCAGAGCTCACCGCTTTCCCATAAATCCTAGGATACAGCCATTTAATGAGGCCCTGCTCCAATAGCCCCAGACCAAAGTAAATAGCCTGTATTGCTAGCTAATTTATTGGAGGAGCAGGTCTTATGGAGATCAAACGCATCAGTCTTGACTGTGGGACCCCCAGGACTCCCCCTACCAGGCCGACGCCCATTTTCCACGAATGCGAGGGCGGGGGCTGCTTTTTGCAGGAAACAAGGTTTGGATTTTGTTCACTCTCAGCTTGTTGAGATATTAAAATCTACAGACCCACGGATGGACCGGACACCCCCTCCCCCCCACACACCAAAATAAGGCACATCGATCAGCAGATGCTGCCAGCAGATGGAGTCGGGGGGGGGGGGGGGGGAGGTCTTCGTGTCCCCCCCAGGGATTCACAGAGATGAGCCTTTGGGTTTACAGTTTTTTGATGGCCAGGTTGGGATGCTGTAACCCAAAGGCCCTACAGGCTGTCACATGGACCTCCGGCTTCGAACCCGGGACCCAGCCCTGCCTACCACCCCACACAGAAATCAATCAACATATTCCTTCTCATACCTCCTGGGGCACTCACGTTCTAAGGTTCAAAGACAGTCACCTGTGCCCTTCCGCCATGCTGCAGGGTCATATGTCACCTGACCCGGGCTCTAATCTCCTCCATACCGCCTATCCCTTGATATTAATTACCGCAGCGTTTTTTTTTTTTTTGAAGAAGAAATCCCTGCTTGTAAAAATTCCTGCACGCCGGCTGTGGCATTCCAGCTGTTGGGATCAGGACGTCGTGTGCAGGCAAGATGGAAAAGCAGCTACTGAAGTATTTACAGCTATTCCTTCCATCTGCCTCCTTACGGGGCACAGATGCCTCATTTTTCCGTCGAGCTCTTAGGTTTTCACGCCGTCTCAGTGAAGGGAAATGCTGAGATTCCTCTAACTCCACCTGAACACTGAGTCCAAACACTGCCATAAGGTAATTGCATGTAAAGGAGAAATTAGTAGCAATCAGCACAGTGACGCTCTTCTAATCTACTGTCCTGAGTTTTTAATCCCTGGCTTTTTCAGAAGGACCTCTGGTACATTGTGTTTGAAGTGCTGATTTTTTATTTTGTGGAAGTCGTCACCTCGGAGGCATACGGCCTTACCCATGCCTTGTCCACACGTACACGGGTATTTTTTTAAAACGTACCTTTTTCTACACGTCTTGGGCTTTTGTCCAAACGTAAACGGTGTCTTAGGTCACTGAAAACGGAGCTTCTGCAAAACTCCATCCAAGGTGAAGATTTTAAGAAACTCCATGTAGACAGAGTTTTTGGCTCGAAATGCCATCGTCCACTTTGTTTAACGTCAGAGCGTTTGCTGTTTCTTGTATACATTAGGCGAGTCTGAGCGATGGCGGACTTAGCCGAAATTGTGCCTGTGCAAACCTTGCTGACAGGACTTCTTACGTGTGTACAGATAAATGTTGAGTCACTCTCGTATTATATTGATCAACGCAGGCGTCGGAATGTGCGCCACGGTTTTCAAATTAACAGGACTGGCAATTAGGCTTCTGATTGGCTAACATGGCAGTACGGTTAGAGGTATAATACCGCCTGTTGGTTTGGCTCTTGACAGCGCATTTTAGCGGTTTCATGTGGACGGAAATATTTTTTTTAAACAGAGGAGGAAAAACACAATTTAAAAAAAATACCCGTGTACGTGTGGACAAGGCACTAGTCCCAGAAAAAGATGCCGTCCCGAAATATTCAGTCATGATATATGTATTGGGGTAAGATGATGCGTTCAGAGAGAGCTAATATTTAAACATTTACCATAAACCATTCGGCTTATATAAATTGATTTGTCAGCGATGGGCGTTCCGTGTAAATTTGCAAACTCCAATAAGCAATCAGTTCATTTTAGCTGAGTGAAACATTGACGGCAGCTTGTCAGCCGTTAATCGCGCAGGGGTTAGTGTCTCATTAAGCCGTCGTTAGTGGTTGTGCAGACACTGTGATATATGTGCATTTGTGACGGCACAGTGGAAAAGGAAAAGATGCATGTGCTTTATTTCGTCCAGCACCAATGAGCACCCACCACTCCCTCCTCCCCAAATAGTTCTTCTCATGTCTGTCCAAGCCATAAGAGGACAGAAGTAATATTTTACTGAAAGATTCCCTGTTCGTTTTCTATAAAGACACATTTTTTTCCACTTATTTAACTCCGCACGTAGTTAAAACGCCAGCAAACTTGTTAATTAGCATTGGCATGGACATTGACAAGTTTAATATCACATGACATTTGCAGGTTTATTTAGCTTAATCGCTTTTAGATGTCAGAGTAAGTATTGAAGCTGGGAAGCTTCCAATGAGACGGACGCATCTGGCTGAACTCTGAAGCTGGATATGAGCGCCGAGTCAAAACTTCTACATGTCAGTAGATTATATGACCCGACTTGGATCTAAAGCCGTCCTGTCTCCTGAGAAATTTGCAGCGCGTTCTGGTCTCTGATGCTCCCTCGAGCTTTCTGTGTTGATAGAGCTTCTGCGAGGGTGTCGTTGACCCAGACACCAAAACGAAAACCATGTGCAATGTGGATTCAGAGCACTCGTAGTGTACTGGGTCAACTATGGGGCCTTACTGAAGCTCTACAAGAAAAGAAGTTCAGTGCGGTCCAGGGGCAAAAGGAGTGGAGGGGTAAGGCCATCTCACTCCTCAGCGCCGCAAAGCTCACTCCCCGACACGGCTGCTTTGATCACATGGTGGGACACGGTAACACAACCCAAGGAGTCTGCCTACGGTTCGCTCGTCAGGGAGGACAACGGGAAATCAGAGCCCCCCAGGGTCAGAGGAGTGCTGGACAGGAAGGGCCACTCGTGTCAAGAGCCATGATGACAGGTCCTGACCCCCAAACCCCCCCCCCCGTCTCGACCCCCCACTAAGCAGAGTCGCTAAGAGGTGATGGATTTCTGCGAGGGCTGTCATCAATTCTCATTAAAGCTGCATAGTCAATTAGCAGATCTGAGTGACGGCTGGCTAATGGCTGCTTGTGCGGTGGCTTGGCTCAGCGACCACCAAACCGGTTACGTCCCAGCCAGCCGGAACCACAGAAACGAGACCTCAAATAAAGTTACCACCTATAATGTGCTCTGGTGGTTACACTTTAAAAGGTCTGCAGATATAGTGCATTAAAAGGTCAGTGTTCTGGAAGGTTCTGGAAGCCAGGGTGGCTCCCATCGCATTCATCTCACGTTGGCATCACGTGGGAACCTGAAACTGGATGGCATTTAAGCGTGTCGCTGTGTGACACGGAGACGAAGGGCGTGACGGTGGCCAGCTCGAGGGGCCTCGCCGTGCGACTCTTGGCAAGTTATTAACTCGGATCGCCGCAATAAAACTCCCCGAATCGGCGAAATCAAAGGAGCTGAAGAAACCAGGAGTGTTGACTGAGAGTGACTCAGTAATGCGAACACCCCCCTCCCCATTAAATACCCAGAGTGCTTTGTGTGTCACACAGCAGCCCAAGTGATCAAAGACGCGACTCCGATTCCAACACGGATGGTGCTGTGAGAGACACAGAGCATATTGCCAGCTTGCCACCTGGCGACATCGAGCACTGGAAAACTGTCGGGAGACTGGCCCTGAGATTTGTGGACTGCATCTTGTAGTATTCCCAATACACTTCAGCAAAAAAAGAATTTATGCGTTAGTTATTGTTGTTGGTGCAATCGGCGCATAGTGACCATAACACACACATCCAGACCATCCTAACGTTAGCGTGGGTGCAGCTGTAAAGACCACAGCATTTATCTTTTTGTTTTGCTCCTAATAGCTGGACATAAGGAAGGCCAACCAGATGGCTTATTCGGTTAATGTTCCTAAACATAAAAAATCAGGGGCACAGTGTCCACTCGGCTGTAAATGGAAAAGCGACATAAATCCACAGCATAAAGAAGATGTCCAGCTGTCACGCTGTGACACTTAGAGGACGTCATATATCCATCTTCCGGAACAAAAGCCGAGCTTCATGAAATGATCTACTGGAACCATAAAGTCGCACCTGATACTAAGGAGCAAGACCGAAAGTTAGCAGATTCTCCTCAGACAGAGTAAAAGAATAAACCTGTTTGTTCAGGTGGTTCTGCATTAGTGTGACGTCACCGTCCACATGTGATTTGGTTTAAATCTACTCTGACCAAAAGCGCGATACTGACATCGAAACACCAGGGATGCTTCTGCGTCTGACAGCAAGATGTCAGGATGCTGGTTATGCCGCCCTTTTCCTCAGAATTTCCACGCAGGTAATCAATCACATGTCCGTGCTCACAAGCACCGATGATTGGGATAATTGAGCACCCAGCAGTGCGGGTCAAGCGGTCCTGTCTGGGAAGAGACGATTTAATCTCGGACGAGTAACAGAAAGATTAAGAAAGTGATATATAGCGTGACACACACCCCCACGGGAACAGGAGGGTTAGGGTTTAGACCAGTACCAGCTCATCTCTGGGAATTATTAATGGACTGGTAAGCGGTGCATATTAGTGATAGGACGTGTGTGTGGAGAGCGGGGGGCAGGGAGGGCGGCATGTTTGTCATGCTGTCATTTTTCAATCGTCCTTGGTGTATCTGCCGACCCCCCACCCCCGAGCATGACACCGCCCTGGGTCACAGGTGTCACATCGACAGCTTGTGGCCCCACCCTCCAGATTGGGGGGGGGGGGGGGGGGGGGGGCGGCGCGCGCGGGCGGGGACGGGCGGGGGGGGGGGGGGGGGGGGGGGCGGGGGGGGGGAGGGGGGGGGGGGGGGGGGGGGGGGGGGGGAGGGAGGGGGGGGGGGGAGGGGGGGGGGGGGGGGGGGGGGGGGGACCTTGATGTAATGGGAGAAACGAGGGAAGATTCCAGTCTGTAAAGATCAATCTCTTGTTTTTCCTCTAGGATACAAAAATGTAAAAAAGAGATGGGGGGGGGGGAGACCACACACACACACACACAGAGTTGGTCTTCCTGCCTAAATGGGGACCATCCATTCATTTCTATGGGAAAAAAAACACCCCTAACCTCTACCCATCCCTAAACTTAACCATAAGTAACCAACCCAAATACAATACTTTTGGCACTTAATTTGTAAATGCAATCAAAAAAGTTTTATAAAACTGAGGTTATTCAAATATAAACCAAAAGATGTCCCCAAAAGTAGGGAAATTTCAGGTTTTGTTGCACTTTGGGGACAATTTGGTCCTCAAATGTGATCTAGAATTAGAATTTGGTGATTAGTGGTCATTGTCAACACAGCACAGCACAAAGTGCACAACGACGA
>JAODKE010000088.1:7814564-7825203 GCA_026779605.1 Mormyrus hasselquistii
GGTGGGGGGTGCTGTAGCGGAATAATGATATATCCAAAAACAGCAGCTTTGTGAATGTGCTCTCTTGACCGCATCTGGGGACGAGCTGTCCGTCAGCCGGACTTCCAGTGAGCGGAACTATACCCCCCCCCCCACCACCACCACCACCACCACCGGTTTGGCAGAGCGCTCAGAATGAAAGGTACCTTAGCCTGTGATTTCATTTACCGAAGCGGAGCTGGGGGGTAGCTTTCAGTATAAAAGGAGAGAGAGATGTCTCAGATATGAACGACGTAACTGGTCGACTATCCCGGCCTGGTTCCTGTTTCTGGAGCAGAATTCATGAATTCCTGTACTTCCAGCGCCCCCGGTGTCCTGTACACTCATTACAGGGCCTGATTACCTCAATGTGCTTTAATATGCTCAGGCGAGAGTCCTCAGCCCCGGCACACGTTTGCTTTGTAAACAGGTGACTCACATTTCAGGAGCTGTTAGCTGGAGATGAGGGTAGCTGGTGGACACTACAGCAACATTCAGGGGCTTGATCCTGGCTGGGTCAAGGGTCATGGTTTGCAGGATGGGTGACTCTCTTTGCTTTCATCTAAGGAGTTCTATTGGGTCTTTATGTTGTTGGTTAATATTTTCTGTCCCTGTGGCTTTTGTTTGCCAGAGGGAGGGTCACATTTTACCTACCCAAGTTTATTGTGATTATAAGAGCAAAAGCCCAGTGCTGCGACTGGTAAATATCGGAATTTGCTCATGTTGCACTTCACATCCACATTTCATAGATTACCGCCATCCGTCACAGAGGGATCCATTTATTGACGGCTCCTGTGTCTACAGAAGCTAAATTCAGTCTTTAAAATCAATGGATAGCAGCTAATCTCAATTTAATGGGCATGTGTTTCAGGTTTGCATTGTGTGTATTGTATCAGACGCTCCCCAAACAGAAAGTTGGCATTTCCCAGTTTCGAAACATTGCACGAGTCTGTTCGCAAGAGGCATCACAAGTTAAGAAATTGCCGCAGGATGACGATAAAATGTACAAACTCCACCCCGGGTCGATATTGGGGGGACACCAATGGATGGGAATGGAGAGAAGGCCCGGGAGGCACAAGGAAGATGCAGAATATTCCCCGTGCCAGATGGGTGGGCGGAGCCATCACAGCTAGTGGTCGTGGCACTTGGATATCGTCCTTTAAAAGGTAAGTAAAGGTCATGAGATAAAATATACAGAACCAATAAAAGCAAGCGGCAAGCTTCACACTCATGTAAACAGGATGAGATAAGAATAGCTGATTATCGTAAGTAAAAAGTAGTTAATCTCTTTTTGTCCTCGTTAATGCCGTTAACCTGGACCATGTAAACTCTGCCGGTCTTTGTAGCAGTTTGTAGCATGAGGGAATGGCGAGCCAGAGCTATTTTCTAAACCATCAGAAGTAATTCTGCACTGCAGCGTCACTCCCTTGTGTTTCTGGAGAATCGGACAACCAGCCATGCAGAGGTTCAACCTGGACCCAGAGCGCGCTAAAGTCTCACAAAAGTTGGTAGCCAGCCACAGTAATGTCAAGAGCTGGTCCCCCAGGCAGGGGATGGGGGTCAGGGGTCACGGCGCGAACAGCGGAAATCGTCTGTAGTGGCCGGCGGTCCTTATCGTGGAGAAAATTTACGAGCGACTTCCTGCGATCGCTCAGCACACCTCTGGCGGCTGATGTTGCTGAACAAACAGTGACGTTCAGAACGCAGCTGCTGCGACGTCGGAAAGGAGGAGGGAGGGAAGGAGGGATTAAAGCCAAGGAAGGAAGGAAGGACGGGTCATATATGGATGTGTCTCCCTTTCTTGGCACCGATTCACGTTTGGCAGTTATAAGCATGACGGATCTGTACATACCGCAGCTCTACATACCGTAACTGAGATTAACAGAAAGTGAGTATGGCAGCACCATCTCAAATTTCGATGCCCTGGAGTGCTCCGGGTCTCAGGAACATCACTTAACAGCCATCACGTTTATGTCACCTGTCATGTCAAAACCATGGTTTAATTGAGATGTTCCGATATTCAACCTAGTGTTGTAATACTCGAGACCGGTCTTGATCTTAAGACCAATTTCTTGTGGTTTTGGTCTCGTCTCGGAATCAGCTTTATTTTTTGACTTGGTCTTGCCTATATCTGTGACACAGGGGACTTAAGGTTTTATAATAAGACCATCCAAGATCACTCATCAAAATGCCTCGATATTTACGTTTTCACGACTGTTCTTTGATCTATTCTCTGGATTAGCTTAGCAAATTTCACACATTAATGCTGTAACAAAACATAGTTGTTTCCCTTTGTTTTCAATTAACAAAAGTCTTCCCATTGGCACTTTGATACATTATGCACTTAATTATGGTTCCTAGCGGATGACAAGGATTACCCAAAAACCCTGAAGCCTGCACAAAATTTTGCACGCGATAATGTGTCACATGATGTTAAAAAATGTGAAAGAATGTTAAATAAATAAGTTTAATGTAAACATAACATAAACAAAATAATTTGTATGTGGGTGGGATGCAGGCCACACACCAGAGGATGCTCTCGATTTTTTAATACTTTGCTACCTTATGTGACGTTTCGGGCCCGAGAGCGAATGTCTGATGAAGGGCTTAGGCCTGAAACATCACGTAAGGTAGCAAAATGTTTAAAAATTCGGGAGCATCATCTGGTGCGCAAACCCCATCCTATTTCACTAACTGTCTCCAGAGATCCCAGAGTTTATTATTTGGATGTTCCCTTGCGCCATACAGTAGCCATACCCATGCTTTACCTGTCCAGAAACATTTATGTTGAAATTATAAAAAAAACGTCCTTGGTTTAAATTATACTGTGACACAAACTTTAGGCCATACCGCTTAGCCCCAAGATGGTACCTGTGTTCCACATTTTATAGTAGTGTTTGTAGTCTGTTTCTGATCTTCACTTGGTCCGGCCCTGCCTTGGTCTTGGTCTTGTCTCAGTGTCATCCTGCTCTGGTCTCAGCCTCCCTTGGTCTTGGTCTTGTCTTGGTCTCATCCTGCCTTGATAGGGTTGCACACTCTTACACAATTGGTGTGGCACTCATACTTTCAGACTCTCATGCTCGCACAAGAAATCTTACGGCAAATTTATATTATTCCGGTATAAACCTAAAATTAACTACATTGACAGCGTTGGGATAGTTTGCCAGCACTACACACTATTTTTAAGCTAATTAAAGTGTTACATACATGTAAATGCATCGGCTGACTTGTCTCTAATAGAAAATCTCATGCCAGACATCTGACCAAAGCTAGAAACCCTGCCTTGGTCTTGATAATGACTTGGTCACCAGTTTAGGTGGTCTTGACTACATCACTAATTCAACCTCTACTGCATCTGAAGGGTTTCATTTCTGTGAACTAAGTTGCTGCTTGACTACCTGGATTCTTTAGATCAATGGCCGTGACAGACCCCATCCCTCATATAAAGAATGCCGGAATGTGCCGGAAACATTAAGCCAGCTGGTCGCTTCCCACCCCCTCAGACAGGCACCGCACAGTAACTCAACCTCCCCCACCCCCACTGCCTCATCCCCCCACAACCGGGGCGCTGGGAGATTCTCGTTGCATGTTTGTCTGGCCAGAGTGATGGCGTTTTGGGCAGGACATAGTATTGTGTTGCGATGCGTTGTGCTGGCACTGATTGTGAGCCTGTGTGTAGCCATCTTGTCGGATCGGTGCTGCTCGGCGTGTTTGACAAGGGGCCTCCTCCGACCCCTACAGCGGTTCCATTGCTCTTATGGCTTATTTTGTCCATCCAGACTGGGCCAGCTTCTGAACACCAGAGAGATGCTACTTCTCCCAAACTGCCCAGGACAATTCATATTCCTTATGATGCTACCTCTGTACCAAAGGCAGAGGACAAGACCCCACCAATTTGGGGGAAAACAGGGCTCATTGTTTATCTCGTGGGAGATTCATCTACACAAAAATGTTCTGATGGCAGAATGAAAAATGACTGGTTCAAAGAGATAACCAATCAGATTGTACAGGAGGTGGGTCCAAGCAACTTGAGGAGGCAAGACAAGTGATTAGTTTGCCACCACCTACTCTAAATGCTTGAAGGCATCCACAGCGACATCGTAATGACTAACGACATGCACATACAGTACTGAAAACCCTGAAACTTCACCCCAAGATGTGGAAAATCAGGGGGCGTCACACAACTGGGGCGACACGGCTCCTGAGGCCTGTGGCATCTGCCCCTGGCCTCCACCCGCTCGACCAGCTGTCAGCTCTGAAGTATAGCCCCTCTGGTTCACCTTCCCAGAAACCCAAGACTGGGTCAACACCAGATCCCTGACACACCCCGCTTCACCCTGCAAGATGGTCCGTGTGAGTTTCAGGCTGGACACCCAGCCCATCTGTCACTCCCACCCAGCGCCACTGGACTGTGGAACAAGAGGGACCAGCCCCCCTGTCTCCGTTCCTCTCTTGTGATATTTCACCTGGCAGGTGATTCAGCCAGGCGTGTTTTTAAAGTGATATTAGATATACTCCACGCTTTAATATGCTACGCTCAGTGGGTTCCAACCTTAAAATGCTTATCAAAACAGATTGTATTGTGCAAGCTGGTAATATAAATGATACATTTCACCTATAAATTACATTCACAAGGAAAGTTCTTAAACACTGCTCCTACCAGCACCCAAAAATAATATCCCTTGATGCGGAAAGGCTCTAATTCCCAAAGTTCTCTTCTTCCCCGGAATCCCCAGGGAATTCCCATCCGGCCCATGACGACCAGGATGATCCTTACAGACACCGAGCCAAAGTCAGAATCTCCTGCTAAGGCCAGATGGGGCGTGATGTGTAGCTCTGCAGGTTAGAGGACTGTCTGTGATCTGAAGGTTGCTGGTTCGAGTCCCAGGGTCAGCAGAGTGATGTCACCATTGGGCCCTTGAGCAAAACACTTAACCTCCAGATACTCCAAGGACCAGCTGACGCTGCTTTCTCAAACCTCCAATAAAAGTAGGCCCTTAGCCAAAAATCAGCTCTGAAGGGTGAGGTTCTCCCTCAGCAAATATTGCTGACCTGGGGAAAAATATACTGGATACATACCTGATTGGGTTCGCTTATATCAGCATGTAGCTACATGCAAGGACAAAAATGTTGGCTAAATGTAATGAATGTTAATGTAATGAGTGAGTTTGAGGGCATGGGGACACCATACACCTGGCAGGGGGGCATCGGGGCACCCCAGGCATGACCTGAGCAGGACCTGGCAGGGGAGAGCACCAGGAAACAGAAAAAATCTATGGCATCTATGGCCCTGTAAAATTACAGGCTCCTTAAAACCAGGTGTCTGAGGATGCAGGGACTTTACATCATGGGATAGGTGTCCTCACCCATATGTCTGTCTGGGGGTTGGGATGTGAGGTTTGCTTTGTGTGTCCATAAACATGGCCACGTCCCCCACGGCCACATGTCAGTGGCCTGGCCCAGTCCCACCCGCAGGGCCTGCCTACCAGGAGGGCACCCTTCCCCATGGCGTCTCCCCACACAGGCCACAAGATGAGTGGAAAAGCTGCGACCGCTTGCTGCTCTCGCACCAGGCCGTTTGATCGTTCTCCTTCGACGGGAGGTGGAAGTCAGATCCCCCCTGGAGTGTAAAAGGCTGTTCATGTTTTAAGACTTAGAGAAGCCTTTATTAGGTCAGATCTGTTTTCTCTTCACTTCCATGAGAATCTGTAGGTCCCTGTTCAGCGTCTGGGTGGAGGGCCCTCTGGCATCTAGACATATAGTCAAGTCTGTACTAGAGGACCTGTCTTAGGAAGATTAGACACTGCTGGTTGCTATGAGGAGTGCCTGGAAACCAGAAATAAACAGACCAACATTATGTAGACCAACAGCAAAAAATACAGAATAAAAGTGGAGCTCAACCATGACTTATCCAGTCCGAATGAGGATCAGCGCAGGGCTCAGATGGCAGCTGTTGTGTCTGTAGTGGATTGTAAACAGCGCAGCGTGTGAGATTAGCCCGGCGCCCCGTAAAACCAGGGTTATATAATCACCGCTGATCCTTTGTTTTGATCGCATATAGCCCCCACTGCACGTTCTCTGAAGCGCCGTGCCTGCCGCTGATCAGGGATCAGCCACGAAACAGAAGATGGCTTACTTCTCTGCCTCTGACAGGTCTGAAATGCTGGATCGCAGTTACGCCTCATTAACTTTTAGTTAAATGCGAATACAATTCGTTTCTGTTCATTCTGGAATGCACCAACTCACAGGTGAGCGGGGGGGGCTTTCAGAGGAAAGCAGGCGAATATCAAAAAAGGTAGGATGATAGTTTAGTCCAAAGAAAAGTGGGGGAACAGACTAACAAAAGAGACAAAGGGTGGAGGTGGAGCCCCCCCCCCCCACTGTCAGGCAGTGGTCACATCATAAAGACCCGTTGCAGAGTATTTAGCAGACAATTAAATTCATGCTTTTTTTGTTGAAATTCAGCGAGCCTGATGTCCATTGGCTGCCATTCTTAAGAGAAACTGCAACTTCTGTAAATGCCAGAGGATCTGTTTTCCACTCCGCACTGGAACAGGACCAGACCAGCCCACTTTCTTTCTCCGGGCTACGAAAACAGACAGACAGGTGCAAAGCAGATTCTTATCAAGGGAAGTCGATGTTCCGCCACTATTCTTGCGTTTCCTAATATTTTAATGGTATTTTTAGGATCAGCAGTTGCAACCCTTTGACTGTTTGACAGCACAAGTCCCTTTGTTCTTTGATTTATATCTGTAATCTTCAGGAATTAGTTAAAGTTCTATTATCGATCCAATGAGCGATTTAAAACCACCGTTTATCTTATAGCCTCTTTAATCTAGGAGCTTTGGATTTTGAAAGGAAATATGTTTCCTCCTACTTCGGCAAGGTCTCTACATAAAAATGGCGTCCTGCGGTGTCTGGGGGGTTGAGAAGCCCCCGTGAGAAGGAGACACAACCTGATACCAGCAAGTGGGGAGAAAAACGGTGAATTTCAATAGCAAGAACGTAAAGATTATACTTGTGGTCTTGGCAAGACTGGTCTTGCTAACTTGCCATACAAAAACAAACTTGGGGCGCAGTGAATCATGGGACTGGTTTTGTTAGAGTAGAGGAGGATGGAACCAATTTGTCCTTGATATTTGGGATGGGGCAAGAAGAACATCCAGGGATTTTTACTGTGCTCTGCACTTAATGTTCTTAGTATTACAACTGGTGTTCGTCAATGGAGGTAATCGCTCACCACTGCGATTAGCTTTTAGCCCCACAGGTGACACTGTATATGTGGGTAGGTCTCTCACCCGGAGATTGTAACACCAAAAACACAGGTCTTCATTTATTGGGTTATATTTTCCTCTATTAGAACAAGGCCAGCTAAAACTGTCACTAACTATCAATGGTAACAAATTTTGCACATAGCTAAAAGCAAAGCGCATATTTGGTTTCCGACACGTGGGTCGTTTGGTTCAGCAGGTAGGTTTTTAATCTGCTCTCCTTTTCCACTCTACTTGTAATCGAGAGAGAGGTGGGGCCATGCAGTAAGACCGGCAGCCGCCTCTTTAAGCCTACGGTTACCTAGCAACAGTGGCAACAGGGCGGCGGTAAGCCCAGCATCTGGGTTTGTTGTTCGCGACGGTGCAGAGGTCTGACTGGCCCGATCCGAACTGTGGGGTCCTCCTGGATAGAGCCTGCGGGGTAGCCTCTGATACCGCCCCCCTCCCCCCCCGACACGGCATATGTGGGTCATGGGGAGGACAGGTACCTGCAGAGTCCACACCCATCCGATTATTATAAGTATTATTTATTGCCCTTTGTTCAGGAGACATCATTTTTGTTTTGTTTTGCTAAGAACAAACTCATAACGGATACATTACTCTACTCTAAATTAAGAAAAAAAAAAAAAAATGCAACATCCTGGTCAGAAGTTTTTGGGACACATTTGTATATTTTTGCTAAACATGGTCACAGCTACCAGATAAATCACTGAAAGGGTCCAGCTAAAATGATCTTCAGGAGATAAAAATATTTACTATTGTGTCTTTTTAGGGAAGTTGGAGACTGTTGAGGCAACACGTCGGCTGCCAAGATAGTAGAGTAAAACACCAAGGTGTGTCACACGCCAGAATCTACCCACTTTTTAACCCACTTAGAGTTTGGGTCTCACATGCCTGCAGGAAATGTGTCACTGGCTGTTTCTTTAAATCCTTCCATTTTTATTTATGCATCCTCTTTGAATTTTGTCATCTCTCTCTGTCAAGATTAAAGGAAGCTTCTAGACTTCAGGACAATGAAGGAACATGATGTTTTCGAGCTGAAACACCTTGACAGCGGACAAACAGAGGAGCTGTCCTACATACAGATGCAGTCCCCACACAACTTTGGAATGCATGAGAATGCCAAGCTCTGGTCAATGAACTATTCACTGCCATCCTTATTCACCAATATTTGTGTGTTTATGCTTCAAATTTGTACAGTACTCACTGTTTTGGACACTTCCTGCTTGCAGAATTTTTTTGTACTTTGTCGCTGCTGTTGTTGAACTTTCTTTCAGTAACCTGCTCCTTACCAAGTGTCAAGCGACAAATAAAGAGATTCGATTTTGAAATGCAAGTGATCGATTTATTCTGGTGCTGAAATCCGCGACACGGTCGTATTCTGGAATATCAGGCTGAAAGGAATCCCTCCCCCGCAACCCCCACCCAGGACATCCGATGAGGAATGCTGGCCGCCCCCATCCTTGAACGATCCCACTTTCATCCGTCCGTAAATGATGTCCTGGATGTTGCCGGTTTGGTTTCACAATGAGGCCTTTTCCAGGAATCCACAAGACTGAGCAGTAAATGGAAACCCAACCATTATTACACAAGACCCCTGCCCCCCTTACACCCGCCCCCAGCTCTCGTTTTACCTGGCAGCCGCTTTCTATGTGGGGAAACGTGCTGTACAAAGGGGCCTGATCTTATCAGCACTCAGACACTTGTTGTAAAATCTCAACACAGATTAGGTTCCGGTTCCACCTGTTTGTGAATTTTTTTTTTTTTTTTTTTTGGGTTCTGGTTTGGTCAGAAAGCCATGCCGGAACGGTGTGGCTGGGCTGCGGGGAACACGAAAGCTTAGGTCACATGTGAAGCGAAAATCCTTAATGGCAAGCCACTCCTGACACATCTTAAGGTCATTTTGTGGAAGAACTCTTTGCATTGGTATTTATATCTAAATCCACATACTGTTTCAGATCACTTCAGAGCAGCTCAGCTCAGCTTGTGAGAAACACGCCTGGCAAATGCCGTGTACGCACTTCACAGTATTGCGGCGGAAATTTCAAAGTCATGTTTTTGATCTTAGCGTCAAACCCAGCCGACAGATAGCCATAAAAGTTAAAGGTGAACGGGCACTTGTGGAGTTTAAACACCACACGCACACGCACACACACACACACACACACACACACACACCATCTGCTTGATGCCTCCTACATACAGGAGTGGTTTTCGTTCCCGGACTATCGGCTGCTCAAACAGCCCGGCGGAAACTTTAAACACTGAGCGGTTTAATCATTTCCCACCTTATCAGCCGGGTTCCTTCTTCTCACACCTTGTCAAAAGCTATTTGACGCCGACAACATAGCACGAGGCTGCTGTAAAAGCCATTCATCTGCTCAACGCTCGTACTGTCTCCTGGCTTCATCCCAACGTGCAGCGAGAACGTGCCCCTGCAGCATCTCATAGTGTACTTTATGGCCTGCTTCCAGCCTAGGGGTCAGCCCCCGTGAAACATCTGCGCTCCAGTTCATTACCTTTAGCCCGTTGGCTGACTTGGATCTTAATGGTCTGATTGGGCTTCTGGTATCTTGCCTGCAATCTGATTTAGGTTCTGGTCTCTGGCCTTCATTCTGATTTGGGTTCCGGTCTCTGGCCTGCATTGTAACTTTCATTCTAAACCCTTACTCTATGCTAATCATATCTGATATTATTTCTCATAATCACAACCATGCACAGAATCAAATGCAGTAGAACTCTCCTGTTTCTCCTGGTCTCCAGTCGAGTGAAACCCACCCCCCACATACATGCCGCTCTCCGGACCCTGGACACCTGGACAGAGGGCTGGAAAACCAGACGGTCTGGACAAAATCCGGATAAGTGTTCACCAGACCCACTAGCCACAGGGTGCGACACACTAATGATGAAATGACCGATTTTCAGTTTCGATTGTAATTAATATAAAACCCTGCATTTCTAAGGCAAAGAGACAAAAGTTGCTATGGTAACATTAGGTCCAGCATTCTTGTAGTATTTATGTACCTGTCTAAATAGCAAAGTCTCAATCAGCAGTTATTAGGTATGTTTGTCAAATATAGGCTTTAGGTTTTATTTCCCTGACATTAAGTCCGGCTAGGTTGGTTGGTGTCGACCATGCAGGATCCAGCTGAGCATGGAAAAGTCCGGTTGCTAATCTTCTTCTGCCGAAGGAGCCCACCACACAGTCCGAACATGGAAGAAGGGGTGTCTCAGGGTGGGGCCGTGAAATCAGGCTGCACCATCTTACACCCCCCCCCCCCCCCCCCCCCCCCCCCCCCCCCCCCCCCGCAAACCACCCACACCCCAGCCCACCCACACTCTACACATCG